>JAJJLC010004368.1:0-12582 GCA_023806825.1 Ophryoscolex caudatus
CCAATCCCCAATCCCCAATTGTTCAGCTATGATAATAATTATTATATATAAAATAATTATTTATGATATAGATGAAAATGTTGATCCTGGGATCCGGATGTCCGTATCGATCCGGATCGGATCCTGACAAATCGATCCAGATCGATCAGTGAATATAATAATCCCGATATCCCTATCCGGATTGCTCCTATAATTCACAATAATAGGAGATAATTAAAAAAAATAAGGTTTTCATTGTTGAATAATATTAGATAAAGTAAATTCAAAAAATATATAGATTAATATATATAATATTTTATCATATTAATAAATAATTTATATAAATAAATTAAAATTTATTTATTTAAAATGGAAGATTCTAATAAAATTTTTCCTCCACGCCATTTAACTTTGAATAACTATATTTATTCTTTTAAAGATACATTAACAAACGATTATTATACATATAGGTGTAAATTTCGTTCTATATGTAAAGTTGGGATAAAAATTAATAAAGAAAATTTAATCAAATATAATGATAATGCAAAGAATGAAGAAATAGAATTTATTTATACGAGTAAAAATCAAACACATAAATGTAAAGAAATACAAGGAGAAGAAAAAACTGGAAATAAAATTTACATAAGTAAAGATATTAAAAATACTAAAGAATTAATGAAATCTTTAATATTTTCTAATATAGACAAAAAACTTCCCTTCCATATAGAAAATCTAAAAAATAACGGTATATATTTAAAAAAAAATTCTATTAAATATTATTTACAAAAATATAGAGAATCTGCTTACCCTTCAGATAAAAAATTTATTACAGATATTACTAAAATTGTCATAACATTTGACGAAGGAAACATAATTATGACTAATATGCCATTTTGCTATAATCATACAAATCTTCTAAATTTCAAAAATAAAAATAAACAAGATCAATTAATAATATTTACTAGTGAATATCAATTAAATTTAATTTCTAAATGTTCCCAAATTCTAATAGATGGAACTTTTAAATCTTGCCCAAAATCTTTTTATCAGCTGATAAATATTGCAGGTTATTATTCAGATATTAATTCTATTATTCCATTATTTTTAATTCCTACTACTGGAAGGTCAGAATATTTATATGATAAAATAATTAAAAATATTATATCAAAATATGAAGATACTGGACATAAAATAAAAGAATTTCCAAAATTTTTCATGATGCAAAAAGCCGTTAAAAAAAATTTTGAAAATATAAAAATCGACGGGTGTTATTTCCGTTTTACTAAATTATTATGGGCCAAAACTAAAAAATTAAATTTATGCACAAAAGAAAAAATAAAAACTACAAAAATTCTATTGTTTATCTTAAAAATAATACCTTTTATGCCCATTGATGAAAAAATTGAATTTTATGAAGATATTAAAAAATATTATGCTATAGAAAATAACTAAAATTATAAAAAATTAGTAAATTACTATGAAAAATAATATCTTCGAAATAATTACCTTACGTATCGGGGTATTCCCTATATTGGGGGGGGTTCCCCACCCCCCCATTTTTGACACCTCCCCCCCAGGGGAATCCCCCCGATACGTATGGTATATAAATTTTGAAATTTTAAAAAATGAAGAATTGATAAACAGGACTAATAATTATGTCGAAAGCTTCAATCATTCATTGAATTCTGAATTGGATGTATTTTATCCTAAACTTTCCTATTTAATAGAAAAATATAAAATTTTTATAATAAAATGTTTCAATAAAGTTAAAGAATCAATTATAAATCCAATGCCTGCTAAAAATGAAAAATTTTCTGTAGTGAAGGATATTTTAGATTTTTTTGCTAAATATAACAAGCAATATAAAGAAAAATTATGCTTATCTAAAATTTTACAAGGTAATGATGAAATATATAATATTATTAATAAAGTATCAAAATATTTATTATATTTATATTTTGATATTAGTATTGATAATTGTGAAGAAGAAGAGGAAGATGAAAATAAAAGTTCAGATTGCAAGCAAATCAACGCCGAAATTGATGAAATAATTGAGAACGATTTAGGTAAAAATTCATTTTTAGATGAAAATGAGGAAAATGTTGAAAATATCAATGATTTAAATTTTGATGAATTTTACCCTTTTGATATACCTAAACAAAAAAATAAAAAGAGAAATTATTTAGAAGCTTTTGGAGAGGAAAATTATTTAAAAAAAATTTTAAATGAATTGGCATTAAATAGGAATTTAATTGATAATAATTAAAATTTTTAATTATTTAAAAATAATTTAGATTAATTTAAAATTAAAAATTATATTTTAGTTAATTAAAGTATCATATATATTATTCATATATTTTAAAATTTATATTATATTAGATTGATTAGTTAAGTATTATTTTATTATACTTTTTAATAATTAAAGGATATCCGGATCGATCTGATCGGGATCCGGACGTCCGGATTAATATATCCACGGATCGATCCGGATCTATTTGTCCGGATCCGATCCGGATCGTCTCAGGATCAAAAATTTTATCTTTTAACAATTATTTATTTAAAATTAAATATATTTAAAAATAAATTAATTATTTTTTAAAAGTAGTTTTATTAAGAAGATTTTTAAAAAAGTTAAGCCAAGATAAATAATTGAAAAAATTTTGAAAATTTTTTTTTATATGGAAGATAAGGTAGAATTAAGCAAAGACAGTTTTAAAATGAAGCTTCAAATGTTTAACAAAAATAGAAATATCAACAATAAAAATAATAAAAAAAAAACAGTTAATAGTAAGAACAACGCAAAAAAGGAAGACAAAAAAATTGAAGGGAATCCCTCTAATAAAGCCGATAAAAGTAATGGTGCTGATAAAAATCAAGAAAAAAAACCTGTAAATACTCAAAAAGAAAAAGAAATTAAAAGTATAAAGCCAGAAAATAAGCCAAAAAAAGAGGACTCGAAAGCCACATCAGGAAAGAAAAAAGATCCAAAAGAAGGGAAACCAAGTAAAACAAATGAGAATGGAATGAGTATGAATGATAAATTAAATGAGGTAAATAAAGGTTCATTAGGAAAAGATAAAATTAAAGAAAAAAAGGATAATAAAGAAACTGGCAAAAAGGTGGAGAATTCTGATAAAACAAAAGATAACAATTTACCTAAAATAAAGGAGAAAGAAGAAAAAAATTCAATTGATAATAATTTAGGTGATAAAAATGAAATACTGGATGATAAAAATAATTCAGAAAAAAAATTAGATAATAAGGATTTAAAGAATGAAGAAAAAGAAGATAAAAAAGAAGATAAAAAAGAAGTAAAAAAAGAAGTAGAAAAAGAAGATAAAAAAGAAGATAAAAAAGAAGATAAAAAAGAAGTAAAAAAAGAAGTAAAAAAAGAAGTAAAAAAAGAAGATAAAAAAGAAGTAAAAAAAGAAGATAATAAAGAAGATAAAAAAGAAGATAAAAAAGAAGATAAAAAAGAAGAAAAGGATAAAAATTTGGGAAAAGATGAAACAAACAATGATGAAAAGGAAAAAGGGTATAAAGAAGAAGAAAACAAAGAGGAAATCCAAAAAGATGAAATAAAAAATGAGGAAGGCGAGAAAAAGAAAAATGAAGAAAAAAATCCAAAAAATAAAGATAAAAATGAGATAAATGACAATACTCCCAAAAATACAGATAAAAAGACAATTGGAAAAGAAAAAGAAAAAGAAAATGGAATGAAAAAAGAAAATAATAACGAAAGACAGGGAGATTTGAATGATACATATGATATATCAGAATTTAATTATGACATAGGAGATATGAATTATGATATAATAGAAAACAATATTGATCAAAATATTGGTATTCAACAAATAACAAATGAAAGTAAAAAAGATAAAGTATTTATAAAAAAAGACTTATTAAAAAGTATTAATAGCTTTTTAGCTTGTATAGGTCCTCCTGGAGCAGGAAAAAGTACATTTTGCAGTAATTATTATAAAATATTATATAAAGTTAAAAATAATTATTTTGAAGCTTCTGAAGCGTTGGTAAGCTTTACTAAAGGAATCTGGGTGGAAAGTGATGCTGAAAGAAGAAAAATTCCTGTCGTAATTAAAAGAGATTTATTAGATGTTGAAGGTTTTAGAGTTGATGAAGCAAAAAGTTGGAAATATGTTATGATTATTGCATTTTTATCTACTGATTTATTAATTCTAAATAGAAATGCAAGAGCTGATGACATTAAAAAAATATTGACTATTCTTGCAAATAGCCTTAGAAGAATGAAAAAGCAGAAAATGCCAAGAATTCTAAAAAAAATATATATTCAAATGGAATCAGCAAAATTAATGAAGAAATATAAAGTAGAAGATTTTTTGCAGCAATTAAATTATGATAAAGAAGCATTTGAGGGAATTACATTTGAATATATGTATTTACCTTCAATTAGAAGTGAATATGATAATGTATTAGATGATCCTGAATATCAAAAATATTTTAAAGATATTTTAAAAATATTAAATAAAACCAAATATTATAATTCTGTTACAAGCTTAATAAATTTTATTGATGATTTTAATCAAACAATAAATGGAAATGCTGGATTTAATAGTCAGACTATATTAAAAGATATAGAATTAGATTTTAATGGCGTATATAGTAGATATGAAAATAAATTAAAAAATGAATTAACCAAAAAAATAGAAACTCTAAAACCATTAGAAGATTTAAATGAAACTTTTGAACAATTTATTAATAAACAAGAAGGATTAAAATTTACATTTGAAATAAAAAATGAAGAGTTAACTTTTTATGGAGGTTGTGATGATTTTAATAATTTTTATGAAGATTTAAAAAAGAAAAAATCTTTTAGAATAAAACCAGAAGATATATTTTTGGATATTTATAATACTCAAAAATCTTCACTTGAAATTCAAGAAAAAAAAAGAAGACAAGAAGAAGAAGATAGAAAGAGAGAAGAAGAAAGACAGAAACAATTAGAAGAGCAAAGAAGAAAACAAGAACAAGAAGATAGAGAGAGAGAAGAGGCAAGACAAAGAGAATTAGAGGAACAAAGAAAAAAACAAGAAGAAGAAGATAGAAAAAGAGAAGAAGAAAGACAGAGACAATTAGAAGAACAAAGAAAAAAACAAGAAGAAGAAGATAGAAGAAGAGAAGAAGAAAGAAAACGTGAAGAAGAAGAAAGAAAGAGAAAACAAGAAGAAGAAGATAGAAAGAGAGAAGAGGCAAGACAAAGAGAATTAGAGGAACAAAGAAGAAAACAAGAAGAAGAAGATAGAAAAAGAGAAGAAGAAAGACAGAGACAATTAGAGGAACAAAGAAAAAAACAAGAAGAAGATAGAAGAAGAGAAGAAGAAAGGGCTAAAAGAGAGGCTGAGAGGAAACAAGAGGAAGAAAGAAGACAAAAAGAATTCGAAGAAAAATTAAGAAGATTAAATGAAGAACAAAAAAGGAAAGCAGAGGAAGAGCAAAGACAGAGAGAAATTGAAAGGCAAAGGCAGTTAGAAATAGAAAGGAGGAGACAAGAAGAAGAAGATAGAAAAAGAAGAGAAGAAAGGGAAAGGCAGTTAGAAATAGAAAGAAAAAGACAAGAAGAAGATAGAAGAAGAGAAGAAGCAAGAAAACGTGAGGAAGAAGAAAGAATAAGAAAACAACAAGAAGAAGATGCCAGGAAAGAAGCAGAAAGACAAAGACAATTAGAAGAGCAGAGAAAAAAACATGAAGAAGAAGATAGAATAAGAGAGCAAAATAGAAGGGAAGAGGAAGAAAAAAGAAAAAAAGAAGAAGAAGATCTAAGAAGAAAAAGAGAAGAAGAAAGAAAAGCAATAGAAGACCAAGAAAAAATATTAGATATTGTTGAAAAAAAAAAACAAATTATCAATCATTATATTTCAACTTTGAAATTTATGGAAGATATTGATATTAAAAATATTAAAGATTTTGAATTGTCTTTGGAGGTGAAAACAAATCAAATAGAATTTGCAAAAGAAAAATTAGAAGAATTAAGAGAGCATTTTGTTAAAAAAATAAAAGAAAAGAAAGAAGAATGGCTTGAACAAATAGAAAGGGCAATATGGAAATGCGCAGTTCAAGTTCATGGAAATATGCTATGCAAAAATGGTCACAATTTAGTAGATGTTGTAACTTGTACAAAATGTGATGAACAAGTATTTTGGGCAGATGGAGATGAAGGATATGTTATATGTAAAGGATGTAAAGAAAAATACCTTAGAAAAATTAAAAGACTTATATGTGGTGAATGCGGAGAAGAAGCTTTGTGCGATATTAAGTGGATTAAAGGATATAAACCATAATTATTGTTTAGTTAATAATAATTAAATAAACAAAAATTAATAATTAAATAAAAAAGGTAAGGTATAACAATTATTAATATTGGATGAACCAAATTAGTTTATCCAAATTCATATTTATTAAATTTTTTTATTTTTTAAAATAACTAAATTTTTGAATAATTGCTTTATATTTTTTTAATATTTATATTTTATTTATTATTTTCTATTTTACTATATGAGATAATATAATACCCAAAAAAATAAATTAAAATTATTTCTAGAATAGATAATTTTTTTGGGAATTAAAAAATTTAAAATAAATTTTGAAGAAGATTTAGGTTAGTCTAGGGGCCTCTAAATTTAAGGAAAACCTTTTTTCAAAAAGGGCAATAAAAATAAGGGAAACAAGGTAATTAAAAAAATGTTTTCTTTTTCTGAAAGTAAGGTAAAAAAAGGGATAATAAAGGTAATATGAAAAATAAATATAATTTTTTTTTTAGTTTTAGGAAAAGAAAAATTTTTTAATTTTAATAAAAATCAATTTTCATTTGCTTTAAAGATAAAGAGTTAAATCCTTATTTTATATATAATTAAATATATAAGTTTTATAAATAAAAAAATGGATATAATTTTATTATTAAATTATATTTTCTAATATCTCTTTAACATACTCATAAGGAGTAAAAAATTTTTATTCTAATATAATTAATTTCTAATGTCATATAATTCAAAATTTAAAGGATTATTTGTTATAATATTAAATATATAACTAATATAATTTTGTTTTTTAATATATTTATATAAGTATAAACTTTATCGGAAAACTAAAGAAAAAATTTTTATTCAGATTAATCTTAGACTTATATCTTACTTTTAGAGAATAGTAAACTTTTCTCTTTTATTTGAATCAACTTCAATTCATTAAAATAATTAAGATAAAGAGTTAATAATAATAAATATAAATATTATTTTAGTAAAAAATAAGTAAAGAGATAAAATAATATTAAAATTAAATAATAAATATGAAAAAAATATAGATAAATAAAAAATTTGTTTGAAAATTAAATCTTCATATGATATGAATTTATAAAGAGACTTTTTAGTTAACTTCAGAAAAAATTCATTTTATTCTTTAAAAAAGCCTATTTATAAAATTTATTGATTTTCTCTTAATATAAAGATAAAGAATAATTAATATAAATTACCTTATTTCTCATAATAATTCTTCATCAAAAAGAAAATTACAAAAAAATTGTGGTTAATTTTATTTTGAAGATATTATTTATTCCTAAATATTTTAAATGAAATAAAAAAATCAATTGGAATAAAAAAGGGGAATTAAATAAAGAAATAAAATATTTAAAATTTATTATATTATTTTGAAAAAATAATAGTTATTTCTACAAATATAAAATTAAATAGATAATTTTTCAAATTAACTTTTTATCTTAATTAAAGGGAAAAGATGTTTATTTTAAATGAATAAATCAATATCATATTGAATAAGATAAATGATTAATTTTATTTACACCATTTATAATTCATCAAATAAGATAAACTTTACTATTTAATTATTTAATTATTATAATCAGATAAATATTCGAATTTCTTTAGTTAGTAAAATATTTAATAATGTAATAATATGTATAAATCATTCAAATTTCTAATTAAATAAATACTATTATTTTATAATTTATATATAAAATACTTCTATTTTATATATAATTAATGATTATTACATCTTTTATTTAAATTAGGATATAACTATTTATTTAACTTCATAATTATTTCCTTTTATTATTTTTATTAAAAATTTAAGCAAATTATATCAGTTTTAAATATAAAATATATTTTATTTGAAGATAAAGCCAGTTAATCATCATTAATGAATAGATCTTCTTCCAAAATATTTTTATATCTTATAATAGAGGAAATAAAGAAGTAAAAGAGCAAGATAATATATTAAAAGATTTTAAGATTGTTAAAATGCTTTATCAATTTTTATTATTGGGTTCCTTATTTTTATTATTGTTCAATATTCATTATTAAGATATTAAAATATGGTTTAAATTTATGAACATATTTTAGACTCTAAATTTTTTAAAAGTTCTTTTATTTGAAAAGAAGGATATTTTAACTCAATAGAGGCTCTGTAATATCTAATGAACCCTTCTTTTTTAAGATATTTTATGTATTTTTAAAAATAATTAAAAAATAAAATAAAAAAAATGTTTTCAATTTTGCTTCTTTTGGCTTTTCATGAAAAAGATAAGGTAAGATATTGTTTCATGTTAAGTCCTTGAGTAAGAAATGATTACTGCTTCTCTATTATCATGTCAAAATTGGAATAAGCTTGAAAATTTTATTAAATTGTTGTGAATGGTTTGGAAACAACATGTCTATAAAATTCAGGAAAGTTTTTAAAGGTTATATCATTCTAATTTATTTATCTCAATGAATTTTTTTCCTTTCTCTTCTAGATCAGCCCAAATAGATATTTAAAATATTAGGAAAATTCATTATTTCTCCAATAGTTGATGTAATAACGGTCAATGACTAATTCAACATAAAATCATAAAATTGTTTTAATGTTAAAGTAATGATCATTTTATCAGATGAAAAAAATTAATGACCTTCATGGAAACCATTTTTAAGTTTACAGGGGTCTTGAGGGATTAAATCCCTTATATAATGTAACTTTTATATAAAATCCAATACTAAATAAAAATATATATTTTTTCTATTTCCTGAATTCCCATCTGATAAATAGAAAATGAAAAATCAGAAAATAGAAAAATTTTGAAAAAGATAAAAATTTAAACTGAATAAAGTTCCATCCAAAATTTTATTTACAAATTCTCCTATTCTATTGTCAATAACTATAACAAATAAAATTAACTAAAATTTATATATAGATACTATAGTGAATATTAAAAAATAAAATAGAGAAATAAGAAATTATAATATAATAAAAATATAGTAAAATATAGTATAATGAAAAAATATAAAATTTTCAAAAAGAAATAAGATCATTAAATAATATAAATGAATCATATAATGAGGCTTTGAAAAAACAAATTGAATATGAAAAAATAATGAAAAAATCTAATTTGTCAAATGAGGAATTGAATAATAAAATTAAAGAATTAAATGAAAAAAATTATAAATTGAAATTACAAATAGATTTATTTAAAAATGAAAAAAGGAATATTTCTATGGAAAATGAAAAAAATAAAAATATTGTTAATTCCTATAAGACTAGTTATGATTTAATAATAAAAGAAAAAGATGAATTAAAAAAAGAGAAACTTAAATTAATAAATGAAATAGAGATTATCAAAAAAATAATAAAAAAATGAATAATATTAAAATAACTTAATATATCCTAATAATATTATAAGATGTTTAAAGTATTTCCTTAAATAAAAAGATTAATCAAATAGGAAATATTTGTTTAATAATAATATTCAGTTAACCAAAATAAAGTAAAATTACATCTTTAAATATAAATATATTAATTTATTTTATATAAGAATATCAAACAAAATAATTTTTGAAATAGTATTTTCATTTGACTTATTTTATTTTAAGCCCTTTATTATAAAATATAATATTTATTATTTATTCAAAAGATAATAAAGAAGTTACCTTAAATATATTTTAAGAAGTCGATTGAATTCTGTGAAAAATAATATAATTTTTTAAGGAGATAAAAAAATTTTAAGAAAATATTATTAATTAAAAGGAATAAAAAATTGTGAAAGTTTATTGTTATTTTAAAATTTTTTAGGAATATATATAAAAAAAGGATTTGAAAATAAAAATAATAAAATTTTAGTATTAATATTCAAAAAGTTTATAATATTTTAAATTTAATTATATTAGATTACAACTTTTCAAAACTAATTTTTAAAATATTTTATTTAAATATTAAATAATATTTAATTAAAGAAATTATTATAATAAATCAAATTAATGATAAATTTAAGATAAATTTAAAAAATATATATAGAATAAAAAACATTATATTTATGTGAAAAATAAATAAAAATAGTTATAAAAAAATATCATAAATTAATTTTAATATTTTTAAAGAATTAAAAAATTATTGTAATTACCGTAAACATCAAGGTAAATCCCCCTGAAAATATTTTTTTTTATTTTTCTAATGGGGAAATTATCTTACCAAAAATTTCGGGATTTTAGGGGATTTATAATAAAAATAGAATCAGTAAAAATAGAATTTTTCAATGGGGTATTTATCTGGGGTGGGACTTACCCTGATATTTATGGTAAT
Source organism: Ophryoscolex caudatus (assembly GCA_023806825.1). NCBI lineage: Eukaryota > Ciliophora > Litostomatea > Entodiniomorphida > Ophryoscolecidae > Ophryoscolex > Ophryoscolex caudatus. The sequence goes on from JAJJLC010004368.1 coordinate 10,573, forward strand.
ACCCTTTTTATATATATATTATAGGATGTCAAAATTCAAAATAATATAAAATCAAAAGAAACAATAAATAAATTAAATAAAGAAAAAAATATGTTAGAATTAAAATATAAAAACTTGTAAAAAACATTAGATGAACAAGCAATGAAAAATAGGAGCATGTCTACCTCAATTTTAAAAACTAGTAATTTTATAAAACATAAAAAATTTTACAATTTATCAAAAATTAAAATTAAATCATTAACTATTTATAATATTAATAACGCAAATGAACAAAAACAAATAAAGAATCCAAATAAAAAAAAAATTTAATAAATTAATAATTTAAAATAAAATAGCTATATTATATAAATCAGATAATATAAATATTCTAATATAGTAAATCCTTTCTAAAATTTGGATTTCTTTAAAAAAAATTCTAATTTTTGATACAATAGTGAGACCTTTGAAAAAAATTTTGAAATATTCAAGTGAAAATAACTATAATCATAAACATATTCATTTTCAAAATATTTTATTTTAAACTCTATTTTGATACCATAATCCCCTAATAAAATTTTATAAGTTTTTAATTATTTCAAGAGAGGGAATTATTGCAGGTTTTACAATAATAGAAATAATAGATTCTTATTTCATTTAGGATAAAAAATTGTCCAAAAATTTTTTAATATTGGAAATAATTAAAAAAAAAATTAACAAATAAGCTTTATGAAATTTTCTTTTAATTAAAAATTTTTATAGGAAATTATAACTTCCTCCATTGAATTTTTGAACATGATAGAGATACAATTATTTCCTATTTAAGATAATTTATCAAAAAGTAAATTATCCAAATGTAAAAATAATCAAATAAAAAAAGTATACAAAATGAAGAAAGTTACAATAATATTAATATAAAAAAATAAATAATGAGAGTAAATCTGCTTTAACTAAGAATAATAAAAAAGAAAAAAAATATATTAAAGAATTTTATAATTGTGAATTATTTACTATATTTGGTAGTATTAAAATTAAAGAAGAAATTAATGTAGAAGAATATATTAATAAAATAAATGAGTTAAATAATCAAATTAGTGAAAAAAATGAATATATAAATCTACTGGAAGAAGAGAAAAAAAATCAAAATAAACAACAAATTATATCTGATATAGGTAATTTTCAGATTAATAAATTAAAAGATTTAAATAAACTTTTACAAGATAAATGCAATAGATTAAAAGAAGAAAATACTAGATTAAAAAATTTAGAAAAAAATTATTTAAATACAAATACAAATACAAATAGTAATGAATTTTCTATTAATGATTATAATAAATTAAAGCAAGAAAATGATGAAAAAGAAAATAAAATTGAAAATTTAAATTTAACAATAGATGGATTAAATGAAGAATTAAAAGAAATAAAATTAAAATTAATGCAATATAATACCAATTCAGAAAAAATTAATAAAGATAATACCATTAATGAAAATAGTGAAGAAAATAACACTAAAATACAAGAATTAAATAAAACTATAGAACAATTGCAAAAAGAAAAAAATGATATAAATATATCTAAAATTAAAGAAATTTCTCAATTGAGAGTAGATATTTCAAAATTAAAAATTCAAATATATTCTTTAACTAATGAATTAGAAACATATAAAGAAAAAAAAGAAAAAGATAATAGCGACAATATTAACACTATTAATGATAATAATATTGAAGATGAAAGAAATAAGAAATTAATTGAAGAACTTAAAAATAAAAATAATTTATTGATAAATAAATTAAAAGATGCTCAGGAAAAAATTACTAAAGCTAATAAAGTTTTAAAAAAGGCTAAAAATAATAGTCTTTATTATAAATATGTTTCCCAATTAATAAAAGAAGTAAAACCTTCTGGAGATAAAGAAACAAATATATTTTTAGAATTAAAAAAAATAATAGAATTAGAAGATAAAGAAAAAAAAGAAGGAGAAAAAAATTTAGAATAAATTAATTTATTTTATAAAAAGTCTCTTATATAAATATA
>JAJJLC010004369.1:0-12516 GCA_023806825.1 Ophryoscolex caudatus
CAATCCCCAATCCCCAATCCCCAATCCCCAATCTAATATTATTATTTAATTTTATTAATAATTAAAATAAAATTACATATAAAATTAATTAATATAATATAATATAAAATATTTTAATATAAATTATTCATATTTTTTAACCGTTTTATCTTTACTAAAGACACTTAATTGGCTTTGTTTTAATTCATTTAATGCAACCTTTGTAAATTGATTAACTTTATCTAAAATTTTTTCATCTTCATATTTATCATCATCCAAATAACTATAATTATTATCATCATTATAATGTTGCTCTCTATTCTTTTTAATATTATTTAAATCTTTTTTTGTCAAATCTTTCCATTTTATATTTAAATTTTGAGTAAAAGTATTTAAAGATTCATTTAATAAAGAATTATTACCAATATTAGTATTGTTATTATTTACTATAGAGTTATTTGTCTCATTAACTTTATCTTTTTTCTTTTTAAATACATCATAAAAATTATTTAAAGAAGCTATTTTATCTCCTGTTAGATCACTAGGTGGCCTATTAGTATGTTTTGATATTTCATTTATATTATTTTTATTAATATTATTATTTATTAAATTTGAATTATCTTTAAGGAAAGAATCATCAATATCAGTATTTATATTATTCAATATTTTATTATTTTTTGAATCTTTTCTATCTATTTTTATTTTAGTAGATAAAATATTATCATCTTCAAAAAAATTTAATTTATCAATTATTTCTTCCTCTTTTTTTGTAATACTTTTAGAAGGAATATCATTTTTACTATTATTAATATCTTTATTATTTATACTTTTTTGTATTCCAAATGTTTGGGCTGTTTTAAAATCATTTTTTGGTGAATCTAAATTTGGTAAATCATTTATTTCTTCTTCATTTATATCTTTAATATTATTATTTATATTAGTATTATTAATATTATCTTCTTCATCATTTAAAGATACTATATTTTCATAAGGGTTTTTTTCTTTACTATTAACTTTTTTTGAAGCTAATAATGAATAACTTTTTTTAGAATTTGATACTGTTAAATTATTATCTATATTTTTAAGAGCAGGATTAATTTTGATATTATCTAATATATTATTATTTTTTTCTTCATTAATTATTTCATTTTGAATAAATTCTTCTTCTTTTTCAGATATTATATCATTTTTATTTTCTTTATTATTATTTTGTTCTAATTCTTTCCTTTTAGCTTCTAATCTTTCTTTTATTTGAGTAGATATAGATATATTATTATCTAAATTTTGCATAACAGCATTATGAACATTATTTAATACAAGATCTTTATTTTGTAATTCATTGGGATATTTCTGGGAATTTATATCTGATTCTTTCATAATATTTTCATGATAGTTATAATTATTAAATTTATTTATTTTTTCTTTTTCATTACTAATAATATTATTATTATTAATTAATTCTTTTTTATTATTAATGTTAATAATATTACTTATTTCTTCTTTATTATCATTAAAATTAATAATATCTTCTTTATCATTTCTATTACTTAATTCATTTGCAAATGATTTATCTTCATTTTTTTGTGTTTTTGAAATAATACTAATATTATTATCAATCAAATAATTTTGTGGTTCATCAGGAGGTTCTAATATTTTATTATTAACTGAATTTATTTTCTCCATGAATGTATTTGTATCCATGCCGCTTAACCTATATTTATTTTTAGAATTTTCTTTAGAATTATTATCATTTTGAAAATTATTGTTATTTTCAATATTATCTTCTTCTTCTTTTTTCCAAGTTTCTAATAATTTTTTATTATCTCCATTTGAATTTACTTTTACAAATTTTGTACTTGTTATTAATGAAACTAATTTAGAATCAGATATATTAGAATTATTATTAATATTATTTATACTTTGTTCTATTTTTTTATTATCATTTTCATTATCATTTTCATTCATATTTAATTTATTTTCATTATTATCATTAAAATCATCATTTTTTTGAATTATAGAATCTAAAGTTTTTTCCATATTTTGTTGGTAATTGTTTTTGCCAGGGAAATATCCTAAATTTTTTTCTAGCATATCCTGCTCATTTTGTAATTTTTGCAATGCCCTAATTTTTTCTTCATTTGCCTTATTTTTATAAATTGCCTCATCTCTTTCATTTTTTAACTTTTCTATAGTTTCTTTATAACTTTCTAATATCTTTTCTTGTTCATGGAAGAAAACTTCCATAATTTTCCCAAAATAATTTTGGTTATTCATATTCATATTAAATAATTCATTTACATTTTGACTATTATTATTGAAATTAACTGGATTAGGACTAGAATTCATTAAATTATTATTGAAAGGAATTTGATAACAAGTTGGAAAATTACTGGGGTTTATTGACATATTTGTATTAGATCCTATATCTGAAGGAGTTCTATGTAACTTTCTTAAATCATAATATTGTCTTTGAGTCATATAAGGGTTTATATCTTGTGGGGAAGGCTGAGTTGATTGAGCTTGGGGAAAATTAATATTATTCATATTTGGCAAAATATTTTGAGATAAATTTTGGTTTTGGCGATTTGATGGATAATAACTATTTTGGGTTTTATATTGAGGATGATTAGGGTTTAAATGATTTAATAATGGTCCTGGAATTTGTGAACTAGTAGATACTAAATGTTCAATGGGTATTTGCTGTTGGGGTATATTTTTAATTAAATTTGGGTTTTGAAGCAATGGATTTTCTTTATTTTCAACTTCTTCTTCTCCAAAATATTGTGGTCTTATTGGATATTTTGGACTTTGATTATTTGGAAATATATTATTATTCATAATTTCTAAATATTTTTGAGAATTTGCTCTTTTTATAGCATTGTTTACAATTTCGTTTTGAACGTTTTCTTCTATTTCTTTTTCAAGATTAAAATTATTATCTAAATTACTGTTTATATTTTTTTTTTCTAAAATTAAATTATTAGAAGATAGAATCATTTGTGGTTTTATAGGTTGATCTTCAGAGAATAAATTAGTATTATTTCTATATTTATTCATATTTTTATTTTTTTGTTCTTGTTCATATTTTTCATTTTCTAATTTTAATTTTTCTTCAAATAATAAATCTTCTTGTAATCTTTTTTCTTTTTCTTTTTGTTTTCTTAATTTTTTTTCTTGAATTTGCTCATCAAGCATTTTTTGATATTCTAATTGTTTCTTTTTCTTTTCTTCTTTAAGCGCCTTTTCCCTTTCTATAGAAGAATTTATAAAAGAATTAATATTAGAACTATTTTTATTATTAGGTTTTGATGGAGTAATAAATTTATTATTTATATCCTCATTTATTTGACTATTTAAATCATTTCTTATATTAATATGATTAGGAATTTTATTATTTATATCATTATTAAATCTAGGATTATAATTAGGAATATTATTATGATTGTTATTATCTGGTAAAATGTCATTTTGGAATATTAATGGCTCTATAGGAGAAATTTCTTTTAAAGGTGTACGATAATCAAAATTATTAAGTATTTGATCATTATCTTTTAAATATTTTTTCATTAATTGGTCAAAATTCATTACTTCATTAGGATTATTTGACATTTTATAATAAATTTAATTTAAAATATTATTATTATTTTAATTTTATAATATAACTTTTTAAATTTATAATTATATATTAAATATAATTATTATATAATTAGTTCTATATAATAAATTTTAATTTTAATATTTAATATCAAAAATAAAATTAAATTTTTATTCAATTATTTTATATTTAAATATTAAAAATATAATTAAAAATATATTATAATGAAATATTACTTATTTTATTTATTGAAAACAATTAAAATATATATAAATATAAAATAAGTATACTTTTAAATTTTAAATTTAAAAAAATATTATAATAAAATATAATATATATTTAATAATATTTTATCTAAATATTTTATTGATATTTTTTAATACAGATATTAAAAATTTATTAATTAAAATAATTCAAAATTTAAAATTAAAATTTAATTATAAAAGATTTATAAATTTTATTAATTAATTAATAAATTTATTATAAAATTTAGTCAATAGTTTAATTAACTATCTCAAATATAAAAAATATTTTTAATTTAATTAAAAAATGAGTTCATCTGAATTATTATCAGATATTAAAGATTTAAAAAAATCTAAATCTATTGAAAATAAAACAGAAAAAAAAAGTCCTAGAAAAACTAAAGAAATTTCTAAATCTAAAAGTTCTTCTCCAAAAGAAGATAAAAAACAAATTCCTATAATTCCTGAGCGTAAATTAGAAACAGATTTTAGTTTATCTTTTAAAGAAATATATAATATACATATGACTGAAATTGAGTCAAAAACAAATCTTAAAAGAAAATATATATATTATATTTTATTAATTTCATTTTTCTTTTTTTTAATTGGTCATTTTGAAAGGACCTTTTCATATTTATTAACAGGATTTTATCCTTTAAAATGGACAATTCAAGATTTTAAATCTAATAAAGAAAATTTTGGAAAAAAGTGGGGAACTTATTGGGTCTTATTTTGTGTTTTTATATTTTTTGATAAACACAAAAGAGAAGTATTAGAAATAATACCTATGTATTTTATTATTAAAAATATATTTTTAATTATATTATATTTGCCTGGATTTACAGCTGCGGTTAATCTTTATGATGGATTATTTAAAGAATTTCTTCAAAGTTTATCAATTTATTTTTTAAATAAAGATGATAATGAAACTTTATTAAATGATGCCAAAAAAAATATTAAAATAAAAAAAGAGTAAAATAAAAAATAATACTTTCAATATGTGATTTAATAAATATAAATATGGCATACTTAAGAATCATTATTTATAAATAAAAAAATTTTACTATAGAATATTTTTTATATTAATAGCTTTATAAATAAACATTTAATTATATATTTGAATTATAGAATTATCAAAAATTTATTATATAATAAATAATAAATAATAAATAGTAAATATTAAATTTTAAAACTATATATTTTTAGCATTAAAACTTATATTTTATAAATAATTAAAATTTATTTATTATTATAAAATAATAATTTTTCAATATTATTGTAATATATTTTTTTAAATTAATTTATAAAATTATAAATAATTTTCATTTTTTTTATTATATATTTTGTGAAAAGCAATAATATTTACTTTTATCTTTATTTAAAGCTAAATATCTAAACATAGCAGGCAAAAGGCAATAAATAAATGGATAAATCATAGAGAATATGAAACTAATAAAAGCATTAAGAAATACATGATTTTGAGTATAATGAAAAATTGCACAAAATCCTGTTACATAATACCAAAATAATATTAATAATACTATTCCAACAATAATGAATACCATATATGTAGTAACTAATTTTCTATGTATTTTATAAGATTCTTTTTGTGCTTCTTCATATACTTCCATTGATTTTAATTTTATATATTTTTTATGACATGTTATAATAAATCTTACTAAAACTATAGTTAAAGAAAATGCAACAGAACTTATAAATATATTTAATATTTGTATTTTTAAACTATATTTTCCTTTATTATCATATATTTTATCAATAATTTTATCATAAAATAAAAGTGAATTATACACAAAATTAATAGATAATAATAAAAAAAAAGCAATTAATTTAATTATAATAAAATTAAAATCATCATAAACTAAAAAAGTAAATATAATTAAATGTCTATATTTTAGTAAAGACCAATAATATCCTTTAAAACCCCTTTTATCTATTATTTTTGCTTCTTCATAAGTTAATAAATCTTTTTCTATATCTGTTAATTTATCTTCATAATTATTTTTTTTAATAATTAATTTTTTATTTATTTTATTTTCTTTATCTAATGCAACTGATCGAATAGAAATAGTATTTTTTTTTGGTCCTTTCTTTCTTAGAAATTCTTGATCATTTTCAATCATTTTATTTTCTGATGAAATTATATCATCTTTTTCATTTAAATCATTATTATTTTGTTCATTATTTTCATCATGTGTATTTTCTATATTTTCATTATCTACTAAATCTTCTATTTTATTTGTTTCTATATTATTATTTGACTTTTTTGGTGGATTATTTTTAATTAAATTTTTTTTTTTATTTTTATAATTATTTCTTAATTCTTCAAATTTTTGTTTAACTTTTTCTTGATTACCTTTGTCAATTCTAATTAATATTATATCTAATATTTGTCTTATATATGATAGAATAAGATCTTCTCCTTTCACAAACCATAATATTGATAAACTAACAAAAGCAATTATTATTAACATTGAAAAATAGCTTCCATAATTATATTTGAAACCATCTTTACTAAAAATATATTTAATACATTTAACACTTCTTATATTAGAAACAATTGGATTATGAAAAATTTTTTTGTCTTTTTCTTCAGTATAATTAAATACATTTTTTTTTGAAATATCTAAATTAACAGTTTTTTTTAATGGACAATTACAAATAGCTTTATATACTGAAATATTAAATCCAAGATATTCACAATTTGCTTCACATAAATTAGAATTTATTTCATAATAAACTTCTTGCCTTTTTCTTAAAGTTAAATCTGCTTCAAATTCTTTATCATTAAAAGGTAAGCATAAATCAGAATAAAATCTTTCAGTTATATTAAAAATGTCATATCCCTCATCATATACTTCTTTTATTTTTTTTATATATGAATCATTTGAGAATATTGGTGATTGGATTATGATATTGCAACTTATTGAGGTTAAAGTTAAAGGTTCATATGTTTCTGAATTAAATATTTTATATTCAACTTGAGCTCCAATTGTGTCATTTCTTCTTAAATCAATTTTTAATATAATTAATTCTTTATCACCAGTATCAATTTCTCTTAATTTACTTTCACATTCACTTAAAATAATATCTGATATAATTCTATTTTCATTTATATCTTTATTTATTCTTAAGGAGTCAGTAATTTCAATAGTTATATTATTTCCATATATAGGAATAGATTTATTTATTTTATTTATATCATTTTTTTCAAAAATATCATCACCTAGAATTCCTATTTCATTAGAAATATTTCCCTTAGCATATTGTCCTCCTCCAAAAATATTTGAAATATAACAATCTCCTGAAATTAATTCACTATATCTACATGCTTCTATACATTCACCAGTATCCTTGTAAACATATGGAAGAGCTTTAGGACAAAAACTTGAATATAAACATACATTTGATTCTCTTTCTTTATCAATAAACCATATTTTATAAGGGCAATCATTTACAAATTCTAATTCTTCAAAAACACATGTTTTTGAATTATAAACATCATGATAACCATAAATTAAAGAACATTCTGTTAAACATAAATCATTTAAAGAATAATAATAAGATTTACATGATATGCAATTATGGTCTTTTATTTCATTTGCTGTGGGATTAAATATATTGCATGTACTACAACCTTTATAACAATTACAATCAAATTCAAAATTACAACTTCTTCCTTGATTAATAATGGCCCCTCCTTCAGTTATTAATGGAATTACTTCAATAAAAAATTTTCCTGAATTAAATACTTGAGTAACAGAACTAGTTATTTTTAAATTTACTCCTTTTTGAATAATATCTCCAATATTTTTTTGAGTTGAGCCTTCTTCTATTTTATAGTTAAAAACATTTTTATCATCATCAATAGACCAAAAAGAAATTATTTTATATTCAATAGTATATGATGATGGTATTTCATTATTGTTTTCAATTGAATCATCTAAATAATTTTCTATTTGAAAAGTATTATCATTTTCAAAATTAATTTTTAAAATTTCCACGTTATCTTTTTTATTACATATAGGAAAATTTAAATATCCATATTTTAATTTATTATCATTTCCATCATCAAAAATAATCCCATAATTATTATTATTGTTTGATAATTGATGAGAAAATAAAGTTAAAGTATTTCTAACATTTTGTTGGAAAGTAAAAGTGTTTGAGGTTATTGAATTAAATTCATGATCTGCATTTTCATTAACTGTAGATAATTCTATTTGTATTTTATTTTCATCATTAAAACACCCAATAAGAAATTTATTATCGTCAACTTTTATTAAATCAATTTTTAATATGTTATTACTACAATGAACATCATTATAATTTTTAGTTAATCTATTATCAATTTCTATATCTAAATTTGGTAATCTCATAGAAATCTTTATTACATCACAATGTAAATCACAATTATCTACTAAATAACAAAAAACAGCATAATCATTTGATAAATAAATGGCTTTATTAAAATAGTAATTAGTAAATTCTTCATTAAAAACATGATTATTTTTTTTCACATCATTTAAATCAATAACAAAATTTAAAGTAAATATATTATGATAAAATTTAGTTACTACTTCAACTTCCTTTTCCATTGAATAGTAGCAGATTGGAAATTGCTCATATAACAAGAAACAACTTGTAAAATAATTTGTATAAATATAATCATTATTCCTTGTATTATAAGTTTGTATATTTTGATATCCTTCATAAGATGTATATTTAAATAATTTATTTACAAATGTATTTTGGTTTAAAAAATATGATAATAAATATTTATCATTCCTAACAGCAATTAAAGAAATTCTAATATTATAAACATTTGTCCTAAAACTATCTAATAATTTTGGATTTTTATTTTCAATAACAGGGCTTTTAATATTAAAACTATATAAATTTATTTTATTTCCTTCCTCTAAACTTTCAGCTATTAATATTACTGACTCATTTGTATTTCTATTTATTGAAGATTCAACTATTTCAAAATTTTTATAAAATTGATTTTGTGTTTGTGCATTATTTTTATTATCTTTAATGGAATGAAATTTTTCATTTATTATATTATAAGTTTTTGCCGAAGAAATAAGATATAAATTTTTTGTAAATGATGTTATTGCTGCACCCTTTTCCCCAGTATCACTCAAAACATAAAAATTTTCTGAAGGTTCTATAGATAATATTAAAGTTATAATATTTAGAAAAACAATTTGAAAAAATAATAAATTTGACATTTTATTTTATTTAATTTCATCCTCATTTTTTCATTAATTTAAAGGTTTTAAATAAATTTTAGTAATAATGATAAAAAAAATAATTTCTTTAATATTTATTAGATTAAGGAAATTAGATAATTTATAGAAAAATGTATATTTTATTTAAAATAAAGTCTACTAAGTTTAAATATTATAAAATTGATATTATAAATTTTATTAATTATTTTATATTATTTAACCTTGTTTATATTATCAAGATTAACTTCCATAGCAGTTTTCCTTATAACTCTCATTAGTCCTCTAATTTTAAGAATTCTTGTAAAGAAAATTAAAAATAAAACACAAATAAAAAGAGAAAAAGATATTCCAACCAAAAACCAATGATTAACATATTCCTCACTACATAAAAATAAACAAATAATTCCTCCAAATATTTCTCCACTTATAATTATATAATTAGTCCAATGACCTACATTTTTTCCAAAAATTTTCCATTCAGGAGATAACAAAAATGATAAATAACATGAACAACAAACATGAATTATATCACATGCTAAAACCATTAAAATATTCATTATAATAAAAATATATTCATTATCATATATATAATCTATTATTAATGGTAAATTAAGTAAAACTAAACTTGTAACTGATATAATCATAAATATTCTAAAACTATAATTAACTTGGTAAAATGGGAAAATAAAAAGGATTGAAAAAATTTTGAAAAACAATATTAAAAATATCATCAAACATAATTTTTCTAAACTTTGATTATCTGAATTTAATTTTTCTTGAATATAATATAAGTAATTAAGTAATAAATTTATTTTAATAATAGATATTACAAAAAAAATTATAAATAATATTAATAAATTTTGGTTAATATATCCAAAAGTCTTTTTTTCTATATTTATTATTGAATTTATTATCTTTGGAATTTGATTCATATCATTAAAATTACATTCTTCATTTCTTTTTTCTAAAACTTTTTCTATTTCATTAATCATATTTTTTTGTTTTACAGTTAAAGCAATATTTCCTCCTGTACTAACATCTAAACTATTATGTTGGTCGTTATCCAAAGATTGGTCATTTTTCTCATTTTCATTTTTATCTATTAATTGTTCTTCTAAATTATTATTTGTTTTAATAATATTATCATCTTCATCTTTATCTTTTTCTTCAATATTTACACCTTTAACAATTAAATTTCCTATATTATTATTATCTTTATTATTATCCTCATTAATATTTGCATTTTCTTTTTGTCTTTTTTTCATTGTATTATAAGTTTTTCTATATATTAAATTTTGTTCTTTTTCATATTGCTTTCTATTTATTTCACTTTCACTTCTTTGATAATATTTATTACCAGTTATATTACTTTCATCCTTAACCATAAAAAATTTATCACTTAATGGTTGAATAAAAAAAAAGAAATGAATTATACAAAAAATTATAGAAATAAAAAAACCAAACCATCCAACACAATTAAAATGTGTATATTTAATAGAGCCTATATGGAATTCATCAATAAAGCATAATATTGATGTTATTAATGGCCCTAGAATCATGCCAATTAATTCAAATAATAAATATTTTTTAGATATAGTAGATAATTTGAATTTAGGTGAATATAATGTTATATATTTTTTATTAAACATTTGATTATTAGCAGAACCTACTAAAATTCTTGATATTATTATCAATATAATATTTATGATTGAGTTATTATTTTGTACGAAAAATAATAAAAAGGATGATAAGAATAATAATAAATAGGAAATAATATATGATATTTGTAAAAAAAAATTATTTTTATCATTATTATCTATAAAGATAAAAAATGTAAAGGGAAGTAAATTCGCTAAAAATGAAATAATTAATGGCACCAAAAATAAAGATTTAGAATTGTCTTCAAAATATTGACTAAAATAATTGGGTATAACTGGATAAATTCCAGTCAAAAATATGCCATATAAACATGTCTGGATATATATCAATATTATATTTGTTTTATTTGACTGAGATAACGGGCTTTGACTTTTTTCTACTTCTTTTAAAGCATTTTTTGAAGATATGCATTTTTCAAGAATGCTATCTTTATTATATGCTGAAGATAATATTGGATTATATATATCATTTTCAAATATTTGAGGATGATTTTTTACTAATCTATCATTTTGTTTAGCATAGTAAAACCATTCTCTATATTGAATTTTAAAATATGTTAATTCATCTATAGTATCCAAATATTCATTTATTTTAATTGTACATCTATCAATAATATCCTCTATATTATTTATATTTAAACTTTTTTTATCTTCTATATTTATATTATTGTCATTATTATTCTCATTAACATTATTTATTTTATTATTCCCTTTTAATTTTTTATATAAATTTAATAATATATTTAAATTATGTTCACATATAGTAGTAGTCTCATCTATTAATTTAAATTGCAATAAATATTCTAAATCACTATTTTGTGAAGTTAAATGTGTCATTATATATTTATGTGTAATAATACCAAAATATCTTTGAAATTTTTTATCAAATTTTTTCAAAATTTTTTTCACAGCCATAACATTATCATTAATAAAACAATTTAATTGCTTTGCCAATCTTATAGTTATTTGAATTTCTTTAATTTCATTAATAATATCAACAATGACATAATCCTTATAAAAAGATAAACTATAACAATGTGCATTTACTCTTTTATATAGTTCTTTTTCCTGACTAACAAAGTGAATATAACATTTTCTAAACTCTTTTTCTAATAAATCAATAAATCTTTTTAGTTCATTTCCATAACGTATATTATATAGAGAATGTAGATCTTGAACTTCTATCGATATTGGCTCTTCTGGTATTAATTCTAAAGTTTTGATGCTAGGATGACCAATATCAGGAATCTCACTAGATTCTGATTTAAGAGGTTTATCTTTTGAATGTTCAATATTATTTTTAATTGTCTTTATTTCTTGTTTTAAAAGTTTATAATTTACATAAGAATTTTTCCAAATTGTTACTTGATATTTACGGAATTCTTTACCGAATTTTACCATTTATTTAAAATAATATTTTTTTTTAATATACATTTTTATTTATAAAAATATTTATACTAATATTTCTTAATTATAATAATATATAATAATATATATCTTCTAATATAATATTAAAAAATTAAAATGAATATTTTTAATTTAGAATTATTTATCAAATTTAAAACTAAAAATATATAATTTTTAATTATATTTAATTAATATTAATATAATTAGTATAAAAATATAATTAAATATATTTTATTAAAAATTGATTAATTTATGTTAACTTAAAAGTTGAATAAGCTTCATCAAAAATTTAGTAAATTTAAAATATTATATATTAGAAATTATTTCCCCTTTATTTTTATTCAAATTTCTTTCAATTTTAAATATGAAACAAAATTCAAATT
>JAJJLC010004370.1:0-12486 GCA_023806825.1 Ophryoscolex caudatus
CCCAATCCCCAATCCCCAATTAAATTTTTTTATTAATTATATTCATAATTTAAAAAAATAAATATTAATTAAATAATTAATAAAAAAAATAAAAAATTTTAATTATTTTATATTTTAAGTTTATTTATTTATTCTTAAAAATATATATTTAAATTATTTATTTTTTTTATGATTTAAAGCATATTTAATGAGAATTTTTTTGAATTTAAGAAATTTTGCATACATCGTAAGACATCTAACCATATATTTTCCTAATACAACTTTTAAAGATTTATTGCCTAAAATAGTATTATTTTCATATTTAACTTCTTTTTTCTATTGTTAGAAGAAATGTCTGATTAACAAAGGTTTATTTTGGCTCAAAAGTCTATTTCATAAAGCTGTTATTTTTTCTTGTGTTTCAAAACTTTTTCTAACTATTTTTGATTTAGGAAGTTCTAATACTCTTTTTTGTATTGCAACTCTATTTATTTTTAATATAAAAGGTTTTTTTGTTCTTTTTTGATTCAAAGAACTTACATCTTTTTTATCATTTTCATTTTCATATTCTTTTTTTTCATCTTCTATTTTTTTTTCTTTATCTTCTTTTTCTTTTTCTAATTTTTGTTTCCATGCTTTCCAAAATCTTATCAAAAGTCTTTTTTCAAAGAATTTTCTTTTAGTGACTTCAATTTTTTTCTTTCTTGTCTTTTTAGAAATTATACATATTCTTTTATTTATAATTATTTCTTTTTTTCTTGGTTCTTCATCTTTTTGAATTTCTGAACTATCTTTTTCAAATAAACTTTTGTTTTCGTTGTTTGCATCTATACTTGAACCTATTTCATCGTTTTTAGAATTAATATTTTCATTATAACTTAATATATTAGTATTTATGCTTTGTTTATTTTTTTCTTTATCATTATCATTATCATTATCTTATATTTGCATTATCTAAAATTTTATTGTTATCTTTAATATTATTTTCTTTATCATTATCCAATAAATTGGTTTCATTATTTGTAATATTTATATTTTTCTTGATATGCTTTTCTTTTATTTTTTTCTTTTTATTTTCAATATCATTTTCTTCATTAATATTAATGCTAGTATTACGATCTAAACTGACAATATTTTTATTATCTTTATTAATTGTATCGAAATTTGTGAAATTATTAATATTTGAGTCTTCATTACTTTTATCATTATTTATATTATCTATATATCTTTCATTTAATATTTTATTATCAAGATTATCTTTTTTCATTATATGTTTTATATGAATATTTTTTACTTTTTTCATGTTGCAATAATCTTTATTTTCATATGATGCTGATTTGTCTGTTTCTGATTTATTTTTGACTAAATTTTGATATAATCCCATTTCAGAAACATCTTTATTTTCATCAGTTATATCTTTATCTGTTTTTTGCAATTTATCATTGTCTAACTGATTATTATCTCCAAAAGTATATTCAGTTATATCTTTGGTGGTCTTAGGCACTTTAACACTCAATAGCTGAATATTGATAACTTTATTTATAACATTATTCCCTAGATTTTTCTTTTTATATTGCTTAATTAATATATCTTCATTTTTTTTAATTTCTAATGTATCTAAATTTATTTTCTGCTTTTGGTTTAAATTTATATTTTTATCTGCTATATCTTTTGAAGTGCTTATATCTGATATATTTTTATATTTTAATTTTTCAATTCCAATATCTTTATCTTTTATTTCTTTTTCTGTTTTATTTAAAGTAAATGATTTAATTTTATTTATAACATTATTTTTTTCTTGTTTATTATTATTTAATTTATATATATTTAATTTAGTATCTGGCAACATTTCATTATTTTTGAATTCATGCTTTAATACATTTTTTTTTTAGAATTCTTTTTGTTGTGATTTTGTTCTCTCTTTTTTCTAAATCAAATGTATCGGTTGTTTTTTGTTCTTTTTTTAGTTCAATTTCAATTTGTATTCCTTCTTCAGTTAATTGCAGAGGAATTTTTTGCATTTTATCAATACTTAACTGAATATTTTCTAGGGAATAATTTTCTCTAGAAATATTCTTTTTTTCTTTTAATTCATCATTTTCCTTTTGCAAATTTTGTAATTTTTTATTAATTTCTTCATTATTTTTAATTTTATCATTTAATTCTTCTGTTTCTTTTTATAATTTATTTTTTAAATCATCATTTTCTTTTTGTAATTTATCTAATAATTGTTCATTTTGTTTTAATTTATTTTCTAAATTATCATTTTCTTTTATTTTGTCTTTTAATTTCTCATTATCTAATTTTGATTTTTTTTGTAACTCTATACTCTCTTTTTCTTTCTCTTCATTTCCTTTATGTATTTTATTTTCTAAATTTTTATTTTCTTTTTTTAAATCTTTTTAATTCTTTCATTAATTTATCTTTTAATTCTTTTATTTTTTTTTTCTTTTTCTAATTTATTTTTTAATTCATCATTTTCTTTTTGTTATTTTTCTTGTAATTTTTCATTTTGTTTTACTTTATTTTGCAATAATTCATTTTCTTTAATTCTTCAGTTTCTTTCATTAATTTATTTCTTAATTCTTTATTTTCTTTTTTTAATTTTTCATTCTCTTTTGATAAATTATCTTTTAATTCCTTTTCTAATTCATCACTTTTTGATAATTTATCTTTTAATTCTTCATTCTGTTTCATTAATTCTTCTTTTTCGGATTGTAATTTATTATTTATATCTTTTTCTTGTTCATTTTCTTTTTGTAATTTATCTTTTAGATCTTCATTTTGCTTAACTAATTCCTCTTTTACATATTTTAATTTATCTTTTAATTCTTTTTCTTGTTCATTTCCTTTATGTAATTTATCTTTTAATTCATCATTTTACTTAATTAATTCTTCTTTTTCTTTTATTAATTTATCTTTTAATCCTTCACTATCTTTTTCTTTTTGTAATTTTTTTTTAACTCTTCATTTTCTTTTTTCAATTTATCTTGTAAATCTTCATTTTCTTTAATCTTATTTTGTAAATCTTCATTTCCTTTCTCTAATTGATCTTGTAATTCCTGTGTTTCTTTCTCTAATTGATTTTTTAATTGTATTTCATTTTCTTTTTCTAATTTCTCTTTTAATTCTTTTTCTTTAATATCATCAATTGTTTTTTCTATGGTAATTTTTTCGTTTTCTATTTTTTCTAATTTTTCATTACCAAATGAAGATACTATGTTTGATTTTGAATCAATTCCTTCTATATTAATTTTAGATTCTTTAAATATTAAAGTGTTACTAAATCTTCTACGCACATAATTTGTTTTAGAAACTCTTTTTTTAGTAGTTATTTTAATTTCTCTTTTTTTATAATCATTAGCATTGATAAATATATCACTATTTTTTTCAGAAATTAATTCATTTCCATTTTTTTTCCCTGGTTCATATGATTTATTTATATTGATATTTATTTGACTATTTTCACTTGAATATTCAGAAATTTTTATTTTTTGTGTTCCTTCTATCATTAATTCATTTTGAACTGTATTTAATTCTCCAAATATTTTATATATGCTATTTGTTTTTTTCAATATTCTTCTACTAGTTATTTTAATTTCTCTTTTTGGAGTTGTTCTTTCTATATTTAAACTTTTAGGTTTTTGTTGTGATATAAATTCTTTCCAGTTATTTACTATTTTATTTTTATCAATACTTAAATCATCAATTGGTTTTATTTTTATTTCTGCATTCTTTTCTATTCCAATTTTTGCCCTATTTATTTCTTTTTGTTTCTCTAATTCTTTTAATGTTTCAAATTCTTTCTCTTTTTCTTTGTTTATTATATCTACATTTGATTTAGGTTTAATTCTCTTTATTATAAATTTATTATGTTGAATTTCTTATTTTAATGAATCTTTCTATTTACTTCTTTTATCATTTGATAATGATTCTTTTTGAGGTTTAATTTTAGTTATATCTTTATTTCCATTTATATTGAAACAAGTAATTTCTGATACTTCATTATTATTACTTGGAATTCTTTTTATTGGTATTAATTTATTATCTTGTTCTGAAATATCAGAACTTAAAGGAATATCTTTTTTAGTACTTTCAATAGTGAAGTTGTTTTGTTGAACATCTTCTTTTAAGTTAATAATCCAATCTTTTTCTTTTATATTCATTTGTTTTTCAGGCTTAGATTCAATATTGAATGGCTTTTGATCTTCTTTATTAATATCTTTATTATTATATATTTGTGCTTTGGCTTTTTTATCTTCTATTTTTTGTTTTTCTTGATTTTCTTTTAATTTATTTAATTGTTCATAAATATTCTTAGATATTTTTTTAATTATGAATTTCTTTTGTTGAATATCTTCTTTTAATAAATTATTCCAATCATTTTTAGTAATCATTTCTTTATTTATAGGTTTAATATTTGTTTCTTTTGTACCTTCTATATTTATATCAAATCTTTCTTATTTCATTATTTCATTAAGATTTTGAATTATTTGGGATTTATCTTTTATTTCTTCTTCTTTTATTCCTTTCTCTTTTATTCCTTCTTTTTTTGTTAATTTTTTAATAATGAATTTATTTTGTTGAATATCTTCAACTAATTTATCCTTGTTGAATTTTTGTCCATGAATACATTCTATATTAATTTTATTTACTGAAGTAATATTATTATTTTTGAATTCTTTTTTTAAAATATTTGTCCTTTTAATCGTTTTTTTTTTCAGAGTTATTTTAATTTCTTTTGAATTTAAATTGGAAGTATCTTTAGCTTCTTCACCAACATTATTTTTATTATCCTCAGATTGAATGACTTCTTATATTAATTCAATTTTTTCTTTTTTGCTTCCATTTATAATAAATTGTTCTTTTGGACAATTACTATTTTCTTCTCTTTTTTTAGTTATTCCACTTATAGTAAGTTGGGATTCTGTATCCTTAATATTTTCTTCTGGATTTCTGGTTAGTTCACTTGTAATTTCTGATTTAGAAATATTTATATTTTCATCATACTTTTTAGACATTCCATTTATAGTAAATTGAGTTTTATTATCTATTATATTTTCATATTTTTTATTAATACTATCAGTAATTTGTTTTGTTCTTTCTTTTTGTTTGTTTGAAATTTCATCTGTTTCTTTAGATACAATGATTTCTTGACTTTTTTCTATATTATGCATCATAATATTAGGACCATTTTTATCAATTTCATAAATTTCTGGGATTTTTTCTTTTTTATCAACACAGAAAGATAAAGTATTATCTGGTTTAATTTGACTTAATTTATTTAATAATATAGCTTTGGAATCCTTTTCAATACAGAATCTATTATTAGTTTTATCTTCTTCTTTTTGTAATTTCAAATTATCGAACTTTCTTCTATTTTCATTTAATTTAAGAGTATTTCCATTTTCTATAGAACTTTCTATTCCCATTATTGAAAATTGATAGTTTTTATTGATTTCATTATTTTTAAATATAATTTTATATCCTCCTTTTTCTATATTTTTATCTTCTTGGGTGCCTAATATATTTTGCTCTTCTTCTTTTTGTTTTGGTGTAACTGATTCAACTGGTTTACTAGACTTAATAGGAGATTTCTCCTTTTTCTCAGTCTTAGATATTTCTAAATTATTATTATTCTTATCATTTAGTAAATTTTCTTGGTCAACTAATTGTATTTCTGGTTATTTTTTCATTCCTTTTATATCCAATTTATTTTGAAAAGATATAATTGTTTTATTATCTTTGAATTTGGAATATATATGATTTGTTTTTTTTAATGTTTTTTTGTAACTATTTTTATTTCTCTTTTGAATAGAGAAGGACTTAGACTAAGCTGATTATTTTTACTTATATTAATAAAAATTTGATATTTTCTTTTTTATTATTGGAAATTAATTCATTTATTTTTTCTTTAACTTTTTCTTCATCTGGGAAAATATCATATTGAATAGATTTTGTTATTTGTAATTCTTCTGGCTTGTTCTTAATTATCCTTTATTATCTTCAATAACTTTTTCTTGCTTTTCTTTTTCTTTTTCACTATCTTTAATATCAGAAATTGATTTATTTTCATCAGGTTTATTTTCACTAGTAATTTTGTTTTCTTGAATTTCTTCCATTTGTTTTTCATTAACTTCATTATTTGGTTTATTTTCTTCTATTTCAGTTCATGTTTTCTTTTCCTATATCTTTTTCTCCAATTTAATCTTTATTTAATAAATTATCACCTTCTTTTATATCTTCAATTTGTTTATCTTTTTTTTTTCTTTTGTTTTTTGCTCTTTTTTTTTCTTTTTATCTTTTTTATTTTTAATTTCATCATTTTCTTTATTTTCATTATCAACTTTAGATTCTATATCTTGTTTTATTTCTTCATTATCTTTTTCTTTATTAATTTCTTCATTATCTTTATTTTCATTATCAACTTTAGTTTCAATATCCTCAGGAGCTTTACTTATTTCTTTTCCTTTCTCTTCATCTTTTATAGTTTTTTCTATAGTAAATCTATTATTATCTTGTGATTCTTGTTCTAAAATTGGTGTTAATTTTTCTATTCCTTTAATATTTAATTTATTTTCTGATATAACTTCATTATTATTGAATTGTTTTTTCAAAACTTTAGTTTTTTTAACTGTTTTTCTAGTGGTAATTTTAATATCTTTATTATTTAAATCAGAAGTATCAGTAGTTCTTTCTGTTGTTTTTGGACTAGTTTTCTCTATACTAAATTCATCATTTTTACTTATTAATGAAATTATTTCTCTTGGTTTTGAACTTATTTCTTCATTAATCTTTTCATCTTTTCCTTTTTGTAGATCTTTTCTATTTTCTTCATTTGATTCATTCTGATTTTCTATTACTTGAATGTCTTTATTTTTGTCTCCTTGAGCCAAAGACAAACTATTTTCATATAATCTATCTAAATTCAATTGGATACAATTATCAATATTTATTATATTATCTGATGTTTGTGATTCTTTTTCTTCTTTTACATTTATCCTTTCTAAAGTGAATCTATTATTTTCTTGTGATTCTTGTTCTAAAATTGGTTTAGTCTTTTTTTTTCCATGTATATAGAAATTATTTTCAGATAAAGATTCAATATTTTTAAATTTATTTTGAATAATATTTTTTCTAATTACTTTTTTAGTAGAAATTTTTATTTCTCTTTCTTCTTTTCCTTTTATATTAACTTTATCATTTTTAGAAATTGATGTAGCTTCAATTTTTGGTTCCCTACTGATATTTTCAGGTTTTTCTTCTTCTTTATGCTTAAGGTGATATGAAAATCTTATATTGGTTTGTATATCTGGTTGTAATTCAGTATATAATTGTTTCTTTTCAGATAATACTTCTTCAATTTTATCTTGTTTTTTATTATCTTCAATAATTTCAATTTGTTCAGGTTCTTTTTCTTTAATATTTTTACTTTTATCTTTTTCGGGTAATTGTTTTTTGTAAACTGACCTAAGTAATTTTGAATGTTCTTCTTTTGATGAGATATCCTCATTTGATTTTTGTTTATCTTTTTCTTGTTCTTTTTGGTCTTTTGTCTCTTTTTTAATAATTAATTCTGATTCTATATTATTATTAATTATTTTTTGTGGTTTTCCTTCTTCACCAATAAATATACTGAAAGATTGTATATCCAAATTATCAAATTCTTTTACAATGACTATATTTTTATTTTCATCTATTATTTCTTCTTTATTTTCTTTTTTTTCTTCATTTATTTCTGGTTTCAATTCAATTTTTTTAGTTGTGTTAATAACTAAATTTTTCCATTCTTTTTCTTTTCTTAATTTTTCTTCAAATAATGAATTTAATTTATTATTTGATTTCAATAAAGAATTTAAAGTATTTAATTCAATATTTTCATTTGGAGTTAATTCAATTTTTTTAATTTTATTAATTACTAGATTTTTCCATTCTTTTTCTTTTCTTAATTTATCTTCTTTTAATGAATTTAAATCATTATTTGATTTTAATAAAGAATCCAAAGAATTTAATTGTAAATCTTCTTTTTCTTTATCTTTTTCTTCTTTTTCTTCTGGTTTTAATTCAATTTTTTTAGTTTTATTAATAACTAAATTATTCCATTCTTTATCTCTTCTTAATTTATCTTCTTTTAATTTATTTAAATCATCATTTGATTTAATTAATGAATCTAATGTTTTCATTTCAATACTTTCTTTAGGTTTTACTTCAATTTTATGTGTTTTATTTATTACAAGATTTTTTCTTTCTTTTTCCCTTCTTACTTTTTCTTCAATTAATTTATTTAATTCATCATTTGATTTAATTATATTATCTAAATTATTTAATTTATCATTTAATTTTTCTTCTTTTTCTTCTTTTTCTTCTTTCTCTTTCTCTTTTTCTTCTATTTCTTCTATTTCTTTATCTTTTTCTTCTTTTTCTTTTTCTTCTTTTTCTTCTGGTTTTAATTCAATTTTTTTAGTTTTATTAATTACTAAATTATTCCATTCTTTATCTCTTTTTAATTTATCTTCAAGTAAAAATTAATTTATCTTTATATTTAATTGATTTCTCTAAAATATTAATTTCAATATTCTCATTTGGGTTTAATTCTATATTTTCATTTCTATTAATTACCAAATTAGTAAATTCTTTTTCTTTTAGACTATTTTGCTCATCATCTTTTGATTTAATTAATGAATCCAAAGTTTTTATTTCTACATTCTCTTTAGGAATTAATTCTAAATTTTGAGTTTTATTAATATTTTCTTTTTCTTTTTCTTGCTTTATCTTATTTTCAAGATTCTCATCAGATTTGATTAAACTATCCAAAGATTTCATTTCTGAAATATCTTTTTTATTAAATTCAATAGTTTTAATTCTATTAATTATTAAATTACTCCATTCTTTTTCTTTTTTTAATTTATAATCTTTCAATGAATTTAGTTTGTTATCTATTTCAGATAAAGAAATATTTTGACTTTGATTTTCTACCTTTGTATCATATTCAGGATAAGTAATTTTATTGATAAGCTTTTCTTTAATTTGTGATTTTGTTTCATTTCCTTTGATATTTACTTCATTTAAATTATTATTAATTTCTAATTTTGTATCAAATACTTTAGGTTTATTCATTTTATTCATCATTTCTTCCAATTGTTTTTTTAATGAGGCTATTTCATTGTCTTTATTTTCTAATTCTTTTAATAAATCTTTTTTGTCAGAAATACTTTTTTTATTTACTCCAATATTTAGTTCATTTTCATGCTCAATATAAATTTGTTCAATTTTTTTCTGTTTATAATCTCTATTATCTATAAACAAATCATTATTTGCATCAAATTCTAAATCTTCAAATTTTTTTTCTAGGATAATTGGCCTTTCTATACCTTTAATATTTATTTGCTCATTTTTCCTTACCATTAATTTTCTTGGCTTTTTATATATTTTATTTTTGATTATATTAATATTAGCAACTTTTTTTTCTAAGACATATGGTTCTTTTTTTTTGAGAGTTTGTTCTAAATAGAATTGTTCATTTAAAATAGGCCTATTTTCATACAAATATAATTCAGATGTGACTTCTGTAGAGTTATCTCTGGTTTCTTTCTTATACTTATTATCTATTATTTTTTGAGTAGGAATCAAAATTTCTTCATTTCTGAAATATTTAATTTTTTCATTCCAATTTCTTTCTTCAGATTTAATATTAGTAGCAGGAATTGGTGTAATTGCAATATCAGAGAGACTATTTTTTTTATGTCTATTTTCTTCTCTTTCTTTTGGAGATAAAAATAAATTAGTATTAATTATACCAAAATCTTCTTCATGCTTTATTATTATTAAGTTATTATTAATTGAATCATTATAATTATATTTTCTAGGGAAAGTCTTACTATGATGACCCATATAATTATTGGATCTCTCAATTGAAGGAGAATTTGAATAATCATTTTTACTATTTTTATCATATTTATGAAGTCCAACTAATTTAGATTGACCATAACGTGAAGAACATCCTGTATATTTTGACGAATTATTAAATTTAGATCCTTCACTATTTTTACTTGTATTAATTTTATAGATATCTCCTTCTTTAATTTCTTTATCTCTATCTTTGGGGTTTTCGTTATCAAAATATTTACTATTTTCATCTGAGTGAATGAAATAACTATATTTATTTTCTTTAAGAGATCCACTATTATCCTTGTCACCATAACTTATATCTTGATTAAAATAATCATCCCTATTGAATTCCAAATCAGCATCATAATCTTCATTTGAAATTGTAATATTTTTATCTTTATCACCAGTGCTAGGTCTTTTATCAGAATAAGCCTTATTATTAGTGTTGTCCCTTGAATTGCTTCCAAACTTAAATCTATTATCACTTTTTATAGAACCAAGAGTTGATTCTGATTCATTTTTCTCTTTTCTATGTGCCGTATTAATATTGCTATATATATTTATGTTATTCCTTTGTCTTAGTTCATTATATTGATATAATAGTTCTTCATAGTCCCTTACAATTTTTTCATATTCTACATGAGAATTACCTTTAATAAATAAATATAATTCATTTTCAGGAATTAATTTTTCTTGATCAAAATGTGATCCTTCAGGGAATTGATACAAATATTCATTTTTTTCTTTTTGTTCCATTTTTTCTAAGGGAATTTGATTTATACAATTTTCATTTTCATTCTCATTTTCTTCTTCTTCTTCATTATTCAATATTATTATCAATTTCATCATCATTTTCATTATAATTCCTATTTGATATATTAGCTTTATAAACATTAAATAATTGATTAATAAAGAAACAAAAATCGCTATTAAAATGGTTGAATTGAACTTTTGATAAATGGTAAATAAATTCATCTAAATCGTTATATAAATCCATAATTTTCCTAGTGTTTCCTCCACGCCAAACTGCTTGAATTTTCATGGCACAAAGTTCCCTTAGATATAAATATGACCTTATAAATCTTTGTAATTTGATTAAAGAATTTAATTTATTTTCATCTCTTCTAATTTCTTCTTCAATAGTTATATAAATATTTTTTTTAATTATTATTTTTTGTTTTCTAATTCTTGTATCTTTGTTATTATAGAGAATTCCATAATAAAGATCAACTTTACCACCATGATCTTGACCTGCATAATTATCTAAATTTCTTCTATTACTTAAGCTGTCTCTATTTGAATACTCTTGTTTTGTTATCTTTTTGTTAATATAATTTCTATAATTTTCTTCGTTGTCAATTAAAATGTCATCTTTATTATCATATTCTTCTTCACTTGATGCTGCTATTTCATTATTTTTTTTATAATCTTTTGGCGACGCTATTTCTGACGCATTTCCCGCTATGATAAAATTATTATTTTCTTGTTGTTTTTTATATTGATTCATAAAATCTTCAGAAATGTCTAAAATATTTGATTTTGATTAAGATACTTTCATATCTGTCACATTTCCTTTCTTATAAACCATACCAACTGGGAATCTTTTTATTTGAACTTGATTTTGATTTATATTTTGATTGTCAGACAAATTTGAATTATCAGTTTTCATATTATCACCAATTTGAATATCTTTGTTTCTAAAATATACTTGTTTTGTTCTTTTTTCTACTGAAGGCCATTCATCTAAATCAATTTCTTTTTTAATAATGTCATGTTGAACAGTCTTTGCATTATATGATTGATTTACATAATCACTTTTAATATTAACTTTTTTTGTTCTTATTTGAGTTTGAGCCCCTAGATTATAATTGTATTCATGTTCAGGAGAAGGAGATTCCACTATAGTTTTCACCATTCTACTATTTTTTGTAAAAGTATTATAAACAGTATAATTTTTATTGATTTGTGTATTTTTTTCATTACCTTTAATATAATATCCCCTTACTATTCCATCTCTTCTGAAAATATTTTGAGAATTATATGTTTCTGGTATTTGTGATTCATATTTGGATATTAATAATTTTGTACTCTTTCTATTTGATTTATGATGAAGATTTCTAGAATTCTCCCTCTCTGACTTTTGTTGCTCAGAGTCAGTATCTATACAAATATCTTTATTATTTGGAGCTGCTGGATCTAAGATATATCTATATTTTTTTTCTTTATATATATTTGTAATGAGATTATTCATGCTTTCTTGTTCCAAATTTTGTACTTTAATGGTTTTGTTTGTTTGGAAGCTTGATGGGTATATTTGAGGTTTTCTATGGAAGCGGGTATAAATGCGCTTGTTTGTGGCATTATATGTGTTTGATGATGGGTATGGGACTGTTTGGATGATTCTTTTCATTGGGTAAGGGATGGTTTGATTTATTTTTTTAATTAATTCAACTAGATATAATTTTTTGTCAAAAAATTAATTAATAAATAAATAAATATTTTCAAATTGTTTAATATTATGATTTAAATTTTTAAATTATTTTGTCGTTAAATTTTTTAATTTATATATTTAAAATATCTAATTTTTAAATTTAAAAAATTAAAATAGATATAATGGGG
>JAJJLC010004371.1:0-12424 GCA_023806825.1 Ophryoscolex caudatus
CCCCAATCCCCAATCTCCTTCCTTAATTATTTTTTTTTAATTTTTTTATTTTTATTATCGATAAAATAAATACCCCGCACTATATTATATCTTATCTTTATTTTTAAAAAAATTATTATTTATAACAAGTTTTAATTTCTATGTATAATAATTTTAATTCAAAAATATTTATATAATAACTATTTATAATTAAAATAAATCAATTAAAATATATAATATTAAATATATAACTTTTTAAAAAATGATAGTTTATTATAAGATAAATAAAAATAATAAATATGTTATATATAATATATTTATAAGATTTAAATTTTATATAGTAAATATAAAAAGTTTAATTTCAAGATATAATTAAAATTAATATAAATTTGTTTATTAACTATATGTTTTTCTTTTGGACTATTTTAAATAGAATAATAAATATGGATAACCATAAAAAAGATATATTTTAATAATATTAAATTTATTTAAAAAAATTTATTAAAAATAAATTTTTAAAAAAATAATAATGAATATTAGCTTATTATATTTAAAAAATCAAAAAAAGAAAAGTTATATTTTAATTAAAATTAATATCTTTATAATAAATTTATTTATATTTTTTTTAAATATATTTTTTATATTAAAGATGTAAATAATTATATTATTTTAAATAAATTTATTATATTTATAATTAAATAATAAATTTTTTATATAAAAATTTTAATTAAATTATTTGAAGTTAGTTAGATAAGCATATTATTAAAGTATATATCTATAATATTATTTAATAAGATTATTAGCTTTACATTCATATTTAAAAATATTTTGGATTTATATATAAATATTATTAACTCCTTATGATCTATACTATAGTTCCCCAATATATACAGAAATAAAATATATATCAAAAATCTGGAGCTTAACATGTTAAAAGTTTTTAAATTATTTTATAATAATATATAAACAAATTTTTTAATTTTTTTTTTTGACAAAAATTTGAGTTTTCTTCATTTTAAATATCTATATTTATTATTATTAAAATATCTATTTTTATATATCTTATTATTTTTAATTCTTTTTTATTATAATTTTTTCATATTTTGTTATATATTTTTACTTTTATTAATTATATGAAATTTTAATATATTTTTAATTTTATAATATCTGAATTTTAATATATTCATTCAAATGATGTTTAATTTCTATTATTTCTTATTTTAATTTTAGAAATAAATTAAAATATTTTTTATCACTAAAAATTTTATTTAGTTATAAAATTTTAAAATTATATCAATTTTAATAAATTTATTTATGCTTTACCTTAAATAATAATAAAAATCTTTATTATAAAAAAAATATATTAAATTAAATAAATATTTAAAATTTTATTAAAATTAAATAATAAAGATTTCTATTAAATTAATTTTGAAAAAAAAATATATCTTATATTTCTTGGTCAATCCAAAAAAAAATAGGAGGATTAAACCCTTAATATACTATAATTTTTTTTAAATTAATATAATATTTAAATTACTAATTAATGATTATTTTTAAGATAAAATAGTGGAAAAATTTGTTTCTTTTAATAAGGAAGAACCCCCATGATTTTATATATATTTAATTTATTCCTAAAAATTTTTTCTCCTAAATTTTTGTATTAATAAAATATTTAAATTTATTAATTTGAACATTATAAACAAAATATAATAAACTTTTTAAAACTTTTATAATTTTCTAAATTCTTATATTACTATGATAAAAATATATTTAAGTATATTCACTAAAATTATTTCTAAAAATAATAAATAAACTTCCTTAAAATTGAAAATAAATAATTCCCCTTCATAAAAATTTTCAAAAATTTTTCATGATTTAAATAAATAGGTTTACCACTATTAAAATATTTTTTCATATTTTCAAATATTAATAAGCTGGCTAAATAATATTAGAAGAAATTTCTTTGATTTTAAAAATATGTTTATAATAATATATTGTTTCTATTGAAACATTGAAATTAAAATTTTTAAATTTTAATATATAAATAAAAATTTTTCAAAAAATATTTAAAATAACCGTCCTAAGGTAAATGAAAAATTAAATATTAAATATAAATGTAAATGACTTTCAGTTTTGATTATAATAATTAATATGTTAATAAATGAATAATTATTTATTTATTTAATTTCTATTTATTTTTATGAAAAATAGTTAAGGCTATCCAAATTAAAATATTTTTTCTATAATAATTTATAAGCATTTAGTATTTATCTTTCAAAAGTTAGTTAATTATTTTTTATTTTAGGAGAGATTTTAAGATTTAGGTTCATCTTTTCCAATGATTTCCATTTTTCCACCATTAGGGAGACGTCTACCTTCATTTTTGACTTCATTCTTTTCATTAACTTACATAATTCTTCTAAGTTTACTTCATTAGTATGATTCCAATTCCAATTATATTTCCAATCTTTTTCAGTTTTCATCTGATCATTTTGAAACTCTTTCTAGTTTTAGCTTGTTTAGTTCATTTATTAATGTTTCACTTAATTTTCTATTATTTGAGAATATTTTGAATTGAAGTCTGGTTTGTATTTTTTCCCAATTTAAGCATTCTTATAAGATTAGAAGAATTTTGTTAATTTAAGCTTGTTGATTGGGCCAAGCTCTTGCACTTTTAAGGATATGTTCTAGAAGTTAATCATCTTTTTCATCTAAGCATTCAAGATTTTTCATTCTAAATGCAATGTTTCTTGAGATGAATTGGTATTTGTCTTCTTTATATTTCTTTTCTAAGGGTAAGTCATTCCATAATTCATTTAGATCATCTGAGCATAATTTGTTCCACATTCTTAAAGTTCTTCTGTCAACTGTTTCTAGTTTTTCTCCCCATCCTCTTCTCATCTCCTCATACATCATTTCTTCAAGTTCATTTTCAAGTTTTCTTTTATATTTTATTTCTTCACTAAAGTAATCATCCTTTTGAATGTAAGTCAGTTCAATGCAGTTTTTTAGACCAAACTTATATAATAGTTTAATTAATCAATTGACATACTGATTTAACTTTCAGTTAAGATAATCAAGATTTGGGTGCAATGCTTTGATTCCTAGAAGTATTTCTTTTTCTTTGGTAATTAATCCAATAGTTGAGGAGGATTGTTCTATAATAACGTCAATGTTTCTGATTTTGGAAGCAATTAATACAACAGTAGTTATTTTACCAATTCTTTGCCTTTTAGTTTTGATGTATTGTAGCATCTTTGACAATGTTTTAGTTTCACATCTCCATAGTTTTCTATCATGGGTATAATGATTTTTGAAATATAGGAATAGGAAACTAAAAAGCCTAAATAGGACTTTAAACTGGATAGAATGAAATTATTGAAGGTAGACAACAAGTTAATTTTATGGGCCCTCTCTTTTCTAGAGTTCATTTTAACTTCAGACATCGACTCCATTATAATAAAT
This sequence comes from Ophryoscolex caudatus, assembly GCA_023806825.1. Lineage (NCBI taxonomy): Eukaryota > Ciliophora > Litostomatea > Entodiniomorphida > Ophryoscolecidae > Ophryoscolex > Ophryoscolex caudatus. The sequence continues at coordinate 3,445 of JAJJLC010004371.1, forward strand.
TTTAATGAAATATTTTTTTATTTAGAACTACAATACAATTAGAGATACATTCCTTTAAAATTAAATTTTTATAAAAATCTCAATATTAATAAAATTAAATTCTTGTGTTTTAATTAAAAAAATTTTGTAATAACTTCAAAAATAAAAAATTTTTTAATTTTAATAAATTGAGTAATGATAAAGTTATAAAGTATAAAATGAACTTTATTATTTAGAGATAAGATATTATTTTTATTTATATTTATCTAATTTTATATAATAAAAATAAAATTAAAAATTATTTATAAATATAAAAAATAAAAATATTTTTTAATTCAAAATCATTTTTTCAAGAAATTCGCAAAAAGTAAATAATGAATGCAAACAAATTTTTATAATACTTTTAATTTAATATATCAAAAATATTAAAAATTATTCTCTATATTTTTAATATTTTACTGTTAAATATTCATTATATATTATATTTCCTAATTTTTATTTTTCATATTCATTGAAGATAGATATCTTGTTAAAACTTGTCCTGTTTTTTTCTTTGGTGTATTTTGATTTACTAAAAAAGGCAATTTATTAAATAAAAAATTTCTTGAAACTTGCATACTATACCTTTTTTGAGTATTAATAAATTTTGGAATTGGTTTAGAACTATTTACTTTACTAATTCCTATAATTGAAGATTTTCTTCTTGATCTTATTAGTTTATTTAAAATAAGTCTTGAAGATAAACTATTAGAAAGAAATAGATTTATTAATTTAGAAGTATAATCAAAGATAAAACTAAAGCTTGTAACTAAATATACTGATAAATAAAATAAAGGAGAAGATAAGGAAGAAAAAATAGAAGCTTTTGAATTAAATTGAAATAAAAAACCATAATGATTTAAAACTAAAAAAATTATAAATAAAAAAAAGTAGTAATTCCTATGGATAAAGGAAGTATAAATACTATAAAATTAGTTCTTATTAATAATTTTACAGAAACTACTATTAAAACACAAATATAACTTTTTAGAGATAAATACCATATACTTGAATAATTTCCCTTTATATTTAATATTTCATGAAAACAACTATTTACAAAAATAATTAATGATAGCATTATTCCTTTTGAAGTAATCCACAAAAATCCACCAAAAGAAAAAATTCTATGAGTATCCCTATTTTCTTTATATAATAAAGCTAAATTTTTTTTTAGCATTCTTATATCATTAAAATCAATATCAGAATCTGTAATAGCAGCTATACATAAAGGAAATGCAGTAAAAATTAAATTATCTTATATAAAAATATTCTTATATCCCAAAATATTTTTGATTTTTATAAATTATAATAATAATAAAATATTTATTTTTAAATATGCCTTTAAAATAAAAATGAAAGGAATATAATTTAGAGGTTTATTGTATAACATGTAATATACCAATCATCTACAAAAGTTTGCCCACTAGATAAACTAAAAAAAGAAAAATAAAATTGTGTTAAAGTAAATACAAAATTTTTAAAAAAAAATTATAGTATCATTTTACTTATTCTAAATAAATTTAAATTTCCATGAATAAATAATAATCGTTTTAAAATTTGAAATTCTCCTATAGAAAAATCACTAGCTTGTGCTGCACTCATACCCTCTTCTCCATAAATTCCTATACCAATATTGGCTTCCATTATCATTGATACATCATTTCCTCCATCCCCAATTGCCAAAGTCACAGCATTTTTATCAAAATACCATAAGTGACTTAGTCTTACACCCCCGTGTCTAACCCCCCTTAAAATTTTTTTAATTTTCATGACCAAAACATTCTAAAAAAGGTGAAATTTGTTATATGTCTAATTCCAAAAAAATTTTTAAAATTCTCTGACCAAAAGGGGGTTTAGACTATGTCACTTACGGTACTTCATTTTCTGAACTACTTCACTTTTTTGAGATAGAGAAACTCTACAACATATAACTGTACTAGAATGATAAGAAATGCTTAAAAATTTTTCTTTAAGATCTTGATCTTTAAATAAACCACATAATATAGGAGCTTCAACTATAATATAATTTATTATATATAAATGTATATCTAAATAGGATATTATATTTAATAATATCTTAAATAAAAAAATTAAATATTTTCATTTAAAAGTCTTTTTATATTTATTAAAAATAAGTAAATTTATAGGAAAATTTCATTAATTTTATCTTTTTATTATTTATAATAATAAATATAATGATTAAAATAAAATAATATCCTTTAAGTTTATATATTAAATAACTTTTTTTTACTCAGAAATATTTTAGCTGTCATAGTTAGAAATCCTTTAAAGAATTAGTATTCAAAGATTCAAAGTCCAATAAATATTTTTTCTCAAAAAACTTATTTATCATTTCCAAAATCCCACAAGTATATTTAATTATTAAATTAATATTTAAATATTAAATATTTTAAAAATTTATTAATTTATTTTCTTGTTAAATTGAATAATTTAAAGATTCTGAATTTTGGAATGAATTATTCCACCATCCTGAATTGTTGTTAAAAAAGGAAATGAATTATTAGGTATTAGGTATTAATACCTTCAAATTTTTCTTAGGCTATTTCAAAGCCAACATGTTTGATGACCTAAACTCTATATTTCATGTCAATGTTTAGACTGCTTTTAATTTTGTATCATAAGAATTAGAGAATAAAAAATTATTTATAGTAAAAGGAAAAAGATAAGAAAAAATTCAATTTTAATATTAAAAAGAATTATTTTATTTAAAGAAAGTTCTTTAATAATTTATTTTGAAATTTAAAAAATATAGATCTTACATATTCTCTGCCTTTAGTTTTACTTTTATTTTATCATTTAAAAATGTAATTTTATCTTCAAAAAATGAAATATATCCTTTCTTCATCACTTCTTAATTGTTTCTAAAAAATCTACTTAAAAAAGCAGATTAAATCATATATAGAATTAATAATGGTTTAAAATTTTTACCAAACATTTCCAACTTTTTAAAAAATTATTTTGTCAAAATCAAATTTTAAAAAATAATAAGTTCTGTTTGATAAATTTGGAATTTATACAAATTTATTATATTTAATTAAATTTTCAAATATTTTTATATTCATAAAAATATTTTTATTTTTTACCTTTGGAAAATTGTTCTAAACAGATGTACATTGAAAACCTTATCATATATCATAACTTTCACTTTCATACATATAAAGAATAACTAAAAATGAAGAAAATATTTTAATAAAAATAAGGTTTTGTTCATGTTTTTGAGAAGAACTAGTGTTATATTTTCTATAGGAGTATATTTCCTTCTAATTTGACTAATTAAATTTTCCCCTCATTTTTAAAATCATTAAATTTGAATCGCAATATGACTAGAAAAAAAATGATAATAAAATAATCAAACATTTGCTTAATGAAGATACTTCTTTATATAAATATTCTTATTTTCTTTAAAATATTTTTATTATTTTTTAAATCAAAATTATTTTTTCATAAAGACTTATGAGGAAATGAAAAGAAATTAAAAAAGGAAACAAATCAAATATACAAAAAATGACTACACCTTAAGCCTAATTATCTCTGGTTATAAATCTCTTCTTTAATGAAATATTTCTTAATAAATATTATCTTATTTGAATCACTGTTTATTTAAATTTTTTTATCTAAAAAATATAATTAAATCTAGTCTTGTCTTTAATAATAAAAAATATTCAAGTTATAAATTATTGAAATAAAGATTTTTAATTTCTAAAATTACCGTATAAGTCTGCATAATATCTCCACCGAGATAATGCCTCCTCCTCTCCTAAAATAAAATAAAAATTACCTAAATATGAAACTAAATTTTGATCTTAATTTTTTAAATAATTTTTAAATATATGCTAAATTTGATATTTTCTTATTAATATCTTTATTTCATTTATAAAAATTTTAATTTTTTCATATAATTAAATATAAATTTAACATATTTAAATAATATATATAACAATAAATTGATAACTTTAATAATTTTTCAAATAATTTTATTTACTAACTTCATTATACTATTAACTTAATTTTGAAAAAGTTTAAATTTAAAATTTTAAAAAAATATATGCCTTTCTAAGGTCGGCCACTTTAAAAATTTTATCATTTTGGATGGCATCATATGTAGACTTGTATGGTATAAATTTTTAAATTTTTTTATAATTTTAAACTATCATTTTTTTTTAATATATTAAATTAATTTTAAAAATATTTTATAATTATAAATGATATAATATTAATATTTATTTTTATTACAGTTTTATACCAAATTAACCCCACCCCATAATACTCTATTTAATTCTGCGCATCCTAATTTATTTCTTAAACACATTTTAATATTATAAATTTAAAAAATCAAAAAATATATATTAGTAAAAATATAAAAGAAATATAATAATATAATCTAATCTTCGAAAAATATATTTTAAGAATTATATATAATTTATTTTTAAATAAATTTTTGACAATAACTCTAAATTATTTAAGATTTAATTTTTCAAAGTGGGGGTGTGGCGCTAAATTATGATTATCGATTAATTTTATATAATACGGTAATAAAATTAAAATTCTAATAATAAATATTATTTTTTAGTTATTATATAATATTTATTAATTTGATAATTATAATAAATCTTTATATAAAATTTATTTATAATATTATCTTATTAATAATATTATTTTAAAATTTTATTTAAATTTAAACTAAAATAATTTTTTATAATATAAAATTATTAATTAAATAATAATACATATTAATATTCTTCAGATTCTTCTTTATATAAATAATTTAAAATATTTGAATTTTCTTAATATATTATACTTATTATTATAAATGACTGAAAATTAAAGATAATAGTTAAAAAAATAATTTTATTAAATAATAAAAAATTTTATTTAATTTATTATATTTTCAAAAATTTTTGATAATAAAGATAAGATAATTTCCACCAAATATCATTTATAATTTCCTTATCATCTTTTTTGAAATAATTATAAAAATAAAAAAAAAATAAACTTACTAATTTAATTAAGAATATATATAAAATACTTTAAAATATAAATAAACTTATATTAAAATATTTTATAGATTATTTAAATTTTCTTTAATAAAAAAATAAATAACTTAAAAATGATATATAAAATGGAATATATTATACTAAAAGGTTCTAATAAATTTCCTTCTTTTAAATAATAAAAAGAATTATAATCTATTATTTTTGATTTTGAAGAATAATAACTTGATTTTTCAGATTTTTCAGATATTTTATTATTACCTTCTGGTAATTGACTTTCAAAATCACTATATCCTAAATCATCATTCATCTCATCATCATAATTATAAGTATATCTATTAGGAAAAGTATATTTTACATCTAAATTATATTTCTTTACCAATCCTTCAATAAATTCCTGAAATTCACAAAAAAACTGAATCATTTCAGGATATGGATCTTCTTTTACTATATTTTCATCATCACCAAGCATAACTTTTAAAGTAAATAATTTTTGTTCTTTTGATAATAAATTACAACTATGACCTATATTTTCTGCAGTATCTAATTTATCTCCAGTTAATACCCATATTTTGATTCCTGCAGATCTCAATTCTCTTATTGTCTCAGGTACCCCAGTTTGTAATTTATCTTCTACTATTGTACCCCCTATTAATGTTAAATTATCTTCAATTAAATCATATAATCTATCTATTAATCTTTGCTTATTTTCCATATTTAATTCATCTTCATGTAATCTATTCACCCACGAATCATAATCTTCTTGCCTTATTTTTCTGTAGGCCACCATTAAAGTTCTTAATCCTCTTTTAGAAAATTCAACTAAACCATTTGATATAATTTTATAATATTCATTTTCTAATGATTTCTTTGATAATCTTTTAGTAATTTCAGAATCAGCCCCTCTTGTATATAATTTAATACCAGATTTATTTTTTATAATAATACTCATTCTTTTCCTCTCTGATGAAAATCCCAAAATTATTAGTATTTCATAAGAATAATCTTTTCCATTTATTCTTATTGTTTTTGTATTTATTGAAGTTTCTATAAGTTTGTACCCTTGTCTAGATGCTGCTTTTACTAGTTCTAAATCATCAGGAGAAGTACTCATATATTTTTTTTCACCTTTAACAAATTTTATCATACATTCATTTGTTAGAGCTATAGCTTTCCAAAATTTATGTATATAATTAAATTCTTTTCCATCATTTGAATATATAGTATAAAGAAAAGGATTATTTTTTGGATTAGAAAAATATCCTTCACAAAAGGTGGTGATCTTATTTATAACATTAGAATTCCTTGAATTATTTTCTTCTCCTTTCACTTCAAAAATTGTTGAATTTCTTCCTTCCTTCTTTACTAAAACATAATTTTTGCGAATATTATTTATACTACTATGCATACTATATTTACTATTATCTTGACTATAATCATTTCTATTTTCATTATCACTACTAATATTACTATTACTCCTACTGTGGTTACTAGAATTTGAATTATTATTAAGTTTACTACTTTATTATACTCTTTAATTCCCCCTTTTAAATTTTTATTTTTCAAAAATCATATTAGAACTAATAATTCCACACATAAAATACACCTTTTTTTAAGTATGAAAGAATTAAAAAGGAAAATATCTTATTTCCTTTCTTAAATTCCCCTTTTAACAATGATTACTTAAATATCCACAAGAATTTTATGATTTTAGAAAAATATAATAGGAACTAATATTTCTCTACCCCATAAAATTATGCCTTTTTTTATTCACAGAGGGGAATTAAATAGGGTATTAAGGTATTATTCATTTTACTACTTTTATTTATTGAACTTATTTCTTTTTCCTTATCTTTTGAATTATCCTTTGAATTTTCATTAAATATTCTACTTTTATTATCATTATTAAGATTTAAAAATTCAAAACCATTTTTTTCAAAATCATTTATTTTCCTTAAAAAAGAAAATTTTGAATTATTAAAAATATTATTATTTGAACAACTATTTTTTTTCTTACGTAAATTTCCAGATAAAATTTCCTCAATTTCATTAATACTTCCACTTTCTTCTAACATATTTCTCTTGCTCATATTAATTTGCTTATTTATAACATTACTTTTTCTATTCCTCATACGATTACTTTCAAATAAATTAAGTAAAGTATTTTTATATGCTATTTTCTTTTTATCTATTTTAGTCTTTTTTTCTTCAATTAATATTTTTTTATTTTTTCTTGTTTTTCCTGCTTTTAAATATTCATAACATTTATTTCTTATTATACAAAATTTAAATTGTAATTGATTCTTAGTTAAAGTACCTGTTTTATCAGAAAAAATAAAATTAACATTTCCTAATTCTTCAATAATTGAAACAGATTTAACTCCACAAAAACATTGTCTACTTTTTGAATATAAATATATATCCCATTGCATAAATATTCCTTGTATCATTTTTATAATTTCTGTAGAAACAATTAAACTTATTGGAATCATTGTATTTAATAATAAAAAATATGTGAAAAAAATTATAAAAATTTCAGTTTTTGGACTTTTTGATATTAAAATAAAATTATCATAAAATTTTTTATGTGAAAGATATTCAAATCTATGTATAATTGAGCAAATTATACAACAAATTAATAAAAAAATAAAAACAAATAATAAATATAAGTTTAAACTTTTTTCAACTTTTGACATTTTTAATCTTGGTTTTTTTGAATTTAAAATAATTTTATTATTCATTCCAGTATATACAACAATTCCAATTATCCAATTTGTATTTTTTAAAACTGAACCTTTTAATAAGAATTCATTAGTAGAAATAGTAATATCTTGTTCTATTTTTTTTCCTTCTTTTTTAAATAAAGAGTATATAGTTCCATTTACATAATTTAAATCATTATTAGGTAAATTAATTTTAATATATCCATTAAAAGAGTATTTTTTAGGTTGAATAAATCTTTCTATTCCTTTATTAGATTTAATATCATCACTAATAAATCCTTGTGTGTATTTATTTGCTATTTTAAGTTTTAATGTTTTTTCTCCATCTAAAGATGAAGTTTCAACATAGCATATTCCTTCCCCAAATCCAGTGTCTATTAACACCATATCTGCAGGAATATTTCTATTTTCATATACTAATACAATTTCTCCATGTTTTAAAGTTTTACTCATAGCTCTAATGAATTTACTATTTCTAAAAACTATAACTTCTTCTTCATTATTTATATTATCATAATTATTCCTTACTAAATCTTCAACAAGTTCTCTTATCATACTAATTCCTAATACAAAAATTAATGGAATAATAGCTGTTAATGAAGTCAAAGGACTAATTAAGGGAATACTTTGAATTATAGCAGTAAATAAAAAATATACATTTGATAATCTTGAAAATTGATATAATAATCCTTTTGGAATAAAAGTAAAAATATTATATTTTGTTGTACTTATAGTATTATCTTTTAATTTAAATAATTTATTTTTATTATTATTATTAATATAAAATTCAAAAAATTCTTCTTTTCTATTAGATCTAGTATCTAATTTTGATTGTTTTTCTAATAATTTCTCCATTTTATAAGAAGAGTCCACATCCCTACTTTTGGCCCTACTTAAATTCATCGATAAAATTAATTTTTTTTCATCTTTTTTTTCTAATTCATAATTAAACATACAAGTTTTCATTTTTTTTAATTTAAAAAAACTTTCATTAGATGGTCTTTTAATATCATTATCTTTAACCTTCTCTTTAACTTTTTCTTTTTCTTTTTCATTTTTATCTTCTTTATCTTCTTTATCTTCTTTTTTTTGAATTTCTATTTTTTCATCTTGAATATTTTTTATATTTGTATTAATATTTATATTTTGATTTATTTTTATACTTATTTTCTCATTATTATCAAAAATATGTTTCATTGAAACTGATTTTTTATTTTTTAGAAATTC
>JAJJLC010004372.1:0-12399 GCA_023806825.1 Ophryoscolex caudatus
AATCCCCAATCCCCAATCCCCAATCCCCATATTAAAATATTATATTATAAATTATATAAAAATTAAATATAAATTTTAATATATTATTTTTAATTTTTTATAATTTATTTAAATTTTTATTAATAATAATACATAATTAAAAAGTAATTAAAATAATATATTATATAATAATTATTAAACTTTAATAATACTTTTATTGATCTATATCATCTGTTGTAATAAATTTAGCATTTTCTTCCCTTTCTTCAAACCTTTCTACACTAGATTTTGTAATTTCCTTCAGATACGTCGGCTCCCTCAGTAATTCAATTAGAATAAAATATACCTTCATTTTTTGAATAAACTCCCCTAAGAATAATTCCTTTTTTTATTCTAGTCAAAAATCAAAAGTCATCCTTCTTAAATCCTTAAATCTTTTTTAATAATCCAAATATTGAAGGTTATTCAGGAAATTACCATAATTTTTTTTCCATCCTGAAATCATGGCTATTTCTAGCAATTAGGATTCCCTCACATAAATCTACCATTTTTTTAGGTTCAGGCATCTCATTAAGTATAACTTTTTCAGGCTCTCCAGAGCAAAAGTCTCTAACATATTCTCCAAAAACTAAAATAACTGCTGTATAAAAAGCATAAACACTATAAGAAGAAGTTGTTGGTGAAATAGTTGCACTAAATATATGAAAAGAAAGTGCTTCATTTTTTGCTTTTGTACTATTTTCATTTTTATTATTATTTTTAATTATTCTTAAAGTAAAATAAGATTGAAGGAAATTATTTTTACCTGTTGAATTATCACATCCTTGAAATCCTAATTGAATTCCTATATTTGAAAAATGCTTTGAATCTTCTATTATAATTGGGTTTGTACTACTTGATAATTTTCTTATAGGTATATAGATATCAAAAAAATCTATGTTTGTATTTAAGCAATGCTCAAAAGCATTACTTAAATTATAAGCTTTTTTTGCTCCTTCTGAAGTAGGACTTTGATGGGAATCATAAATATTTGCCGTAATTTCATCAGTGACAATTTGGGCTTCTGCCGGTAGAGGACGAGTAAATTGTGTTTGAATTAATAAATCAATTGAATTAACTTCATTTTCTGGATTTGAGATATTTAATTCATTTACTATAGTTTCTATATGAGGTAAAACTAAATCCCAATTAGTATCACTTGTCTCATAAAATCTTATAATTTGTATTTGATCTTTTGGAAAACTTCTTGTTTTGACTGATTCTGTATAATTATATTCCTTAAATACATCATCTGTCATTTCTGTTATTGATTCTGGACGATTATTTTCGAATAATGTATATTTTTTTATTTCATTATCTTGGTAAGTAAAAGTTAAATCAACTTTTAATTTAGCATCATATACTGAATTTTTAATATTAGTGGGATTAATAGAACTAAAAATAACTAATGGGAAAATTAATGCTGAAATTAATATAAATGATAATACTCCACCTTTTTGTGCTTTTCTTGACTTTTCTATTTGTTGGCCAATAACATTTTCTTCATCTCTATCGTCACTATAAGTCCCAAAAATTGTTTCATAAATAGATTCAAACTGAATCCATTGACCTAAATCAAGACTTGTACTAGTTAAAGTCCAATCAAGAATATTTTTAATTTCATTCAAAAATGGTATTTGTTGATAAATATTTACTAAGACATTATTCAAGTCTGAAGGACTTCTTTTTAAAACAGATTTTCTTTTCATATCATTAAATCCATATTTAATTTGCAATGCTGATGGAATTAAGTAAAAAAGATAAAATATATAAAAAAATATTAATGCTTTAAAGTGTGGATTATTTATGCTTTTACCATATTTTTAAAATTATCAAAAAAAAGTAATAATGTAACTTAACTAGGGAAAAAAGTTAATTGTTTCTTCTATTCACCACTAGTCTTATTGAATCCAATCTCCTCCTAATTCCAGTTTCAATTTTCTCATGAAAAAGGGAAAAGAATGCAATCTTGGCTATCTATTTTTTGTCTTAAATTTTCATTCAAAACTACTTTTTCTTCAAAACTTAAAGGAGCCACTAAATCCTTTTGTTTTTCTTAGATAATTTTTAATAAATGACTATTTATGATTTCAGGGCTATTTTAGAATCTCTTTTTGTATTCCAAAAAAGATGAAAAAATTATCAAAAAATCCCCTTCATTATGAAAAATTAGCAGTTCTAGTGATTCTAACTTTTGTCCCTCTCATATTAGCTTAGATATGATAAGTAATATAAAATAAAAAAAATTATCAATGTCTCTAATATTGTATTCAAAGATTTTGAAGAAAAAAGAGGAAAAGTGGCATCATTTTTAGCCCAATATTTCTTTTCTTAAGTCCTAAAAAATATAACATAACAAAGGATTAGTAAGGTTTCCTGATTTATAAATATTAATTTTTTTTATTTGATACAATATTTTCCTATTTTATAGAATCAATTTTTTTGGTATTTACTTGAAATAGTCAAAAATATTATTATGAGAAAAAATTTTGTAAGAAAATTCTTTTAATTGGATAAGTTATCCTCTGAGGATATGGACTATTTTTATTTTAATATACTTATTATAGTTTATATATTTTTTAAATATAATTAAATTTTAAATCCTTAATTTATTGTTTGTAAAATAAAAAAATAGGAATAAAATTTAGGAAAAATTGAATTAAATTCAAAGGGCTCTATTCCCATTAGATTCTTTAGAATATATTTTCTTTGTTTAGGACCAAAACCTCGGTAAAAGTCATATATTTCTTTTTTAACTAATTTTTTTTACTATTTCCAGAAAGGAAAGTAAGAAAAAAAACAAAATTTTTTCATGTCTTTCTATCTCAATTTGAACTTATATTTATTCATTCAAACATAATCCAAATAAGTAAATTTTATAGATATTAATTTGTTTAATATAGATTTAATAGTTTTAAAATCATTTATTAATTTTTATAAACACTGATTAATTTTATGAACAATTGAATTTTGTCTTTACACTTTCTTTTTCTAAAATATTTGAGGCTTTATAATTTTATTTATTATATCATCCTTTGTAGATTTATCTTTATTTTACACATTCTCTTTATTTTCTCCATTTTATTTTTTCCTTTTTCTTCTTTTAAATGACTCATATATTAAGTAAGATTCATTCTACTAATTTTTTTAATTTCATCATTAATTTCTTTAACTTCTTCTTTTTTATTCATTTAATTTCTTTATATTTGTTTTTTTTAATATTTTTATTTTGAACTGTATAATAGGAAGTTACTTTCCTTACTGCTTTCTTTATGAATAAATTTCTCTTTTTTATTTTTTTATTTCAAAGTACCATACAAATAACTTTCATTTTTCATTTTTCTTTTTTGCTTCTAATTTTCTTCTTCTTTTTAATTATTTTCTTCTTAAATTACTTCTTCTATTTTCACCTCCTTTTTTAATTTGTTAATAAAAAATTGTTATAATTATTTCCCTTTTATTTCAATTCTCTTTTTAGTACTTTTCAAGAATTTCAAATTGGAACTATTTTTTGCCTCAAGAAGGTTATTTTTTAATTATCCAAGATTTTGGGGATTTTCTCTCTTAATACTGGATTTTATTTTTTCAAATATTTTTTAATTTGATAGTCTATATTAGGATAATTTTAGGATTTTGAGCAGTATTTATTTTTGGGAATATTCCTAAATTGTTTAAATAATTGACTTTTTTTATTTCTATTTTTCATAATCCTCTTTATAAATCAAAAAGGATTGGCTATAAAAAAATTCATTTATAAGATCCATGCATAAAATTAGGCCTTCTAAATCATAAAAAGAACTCCCTATCAACCTTAGTTGGTTTTTCAAATTTTTTTTATGGCCTAGGACCTATAGATTACACTTAAGGTTTCTATTTCAAATTATTTTATTTTTTCTTAATTTCCACTAATTTAATATTATTTTTTTTGATAAAACTCTATAATTTTATTTTATTCTAATAGGTGAAAAAAATTTGTTTCCTAGAAATTCATTAATTCATTTTAAAAATATCATTATAAAATTTAACTCTATTTATTTTTTTGTTGATTTGTTAATAAAATTTTTTTATTATCCTTTGCTTCATTTTCTTTTTTTAGCATTAATTCCATAGATTGTTTTTTTTAAATAATAAGTGATTTCATTTCCTTATTAATAAAATTGTTACTTCTAATTCATCATTTATTTCATTGTTTATTTTTTAGAGCCAATCCTTTTTTATTAGCTCGCTTCGGGCCAAAGAAATAATTTTATTTATATAAAAGGATTATTTTTTCTTTCTTGGCAGTTTAATTGGGTTTATGGCTCAATAATTTAAATATTGATTTTTTTGGCTTATTTTTCTAGCTTTCAAAATCTTTGAATTTCATTTGTTTAAGGAGTGTTTTGATGAACTTATAATTTTTATTATATTTATTTACCAATTTATAATTTATATGAATAAAATTAATTAATTACAAATTTATTACAATAAAATTATAATTTAATTAGCTTATTTATTCAAGGAGGAATTGGATATTTAGAAATGGGGTTTTTGGGACATAAAATAATGATTAAATATGGATGAGGTTTCTTATGTTAAAATAAAAAAGACATACTATATTAGAATTAAAGTCATTACATTTCCCTTTTTCAGTACAAAATACTTCATTGCCTGAATTAACATTTCCTTTCATAGGAAAATATACAAATGTTAAAAAATGGACAAATATGACAATAAAAATATATAAAACATATTTAAAAAATAGAGGCTTATTGAAATCCTCTATTTGCTTAAATGATATATAATATTTGTCTCTTAATTCTGCGAAATATTGCGTAGGAATTACTAAAGAATAATTTTGCCATCTCTTTTTTTTTGGAAATAATTCTATTAATTTATCTTCTACTATATTTAAATTATTTTTAAAATAAACTCTTTTATCATTTTTTGTTTTTTTTCTAAATTCTAATATGTCATTCAAATTATTAAAGTCACTTTTATTATATAAATAATATTTATATCTAATATTACTAGTATTTTGAAATAATAAAATTGCTCTATCAAAAATCAATATAATTACATGAATAATAAAGTAAATAACCATTAATCCATTAAATTGTTGAACATCTAAAGATAAACTTCCATAATTTTCATCTCTAACCATATTATTAAAAAAAAGTAGAATATATGCCAATAAAACAAAAGTGGCAGAAGTATATATTGGATAAAATTCATCTCCCGGTTTTTCATTTCTGTTTCTAGGGAACAATCTTTCAAAATAACCTTTTTTAATTTCCTTATTTTGTTTATTACTTTCTTCTTCTACTTCAGAAATATTTTCCTTTTTATTATTTTGATTTTTAAATCCATTCTTTATCATTTTTTTTTGTAAAAATCCCTCCATTAATGATACCCTACCTCTTCTTCTATGAGAACCTGCATTAGTATCATTAACTTTTGATAAATTTTCAATTCTTTTAAATCCTGTTATTCCACTTGAGCTTAAAAATTCTTTGTTAAAATCTTTTATTTCTTCATCTTTTATTTCTACACAATTTGAAATAGAAACTCTTTCCATAGCAGAATAAATACATTCTATCTCATGTTCCCTTTTGTTCCAAGTACCATTAATAACTAATATATTTATATAAATCATTAAAAATATAATAACTAATATATCAAAAATAATATAAGAAAAAAATTCTTTTCCCATTGTTAAGCTGCAATATTTAAAGCCTATTCTATAATTATCTAAAGTAGTTAAAAATTCTATATAAGAATCATCATCAAAAAATAAAGTATATATTTTCAATGTTAATAAGAGTTTTAAAAAAAGAATCAAAAATGTGTAATATAAGCATATTTTCCAATATTTCTTAACTGGCCTAGGATATTCTAGTAAAGCATAACAAAAAATTGTGATTGGATAGAAAAATGAAATAAAACTTGCAGAATACATATGATTTAATATCATTAATATATAGCAAAACCAATGGAAATTATATGCAAGACAAGATTTCAAATCTAATAAAATACAACTAAAAATGAATGAATTTGTCAAATATCTTGTAAATAATATAGATTTTTTTCTTAAAATTTCAAATTTTAAAAATTTTTCATCCTTTAAATTTATTTTATTTATTTCCCTTTTAGAACCATCTATTTCAATTTCATCATCTAAATATTTATTCTTATTATGCTTTTTTTCTCTTTCACATACATCTTCATATTTGGCTATTTTTCTTTTTATTTTTTCTTCTTCCTCAAAAATAATTTGTTTTGCTTTTTCATAATTTGATATTAACTTATTTTTATCTACATTTGACAAATCACCTTTAGTCCTTTCTATTAAAAAATAACTTTTTTCTGCAATTTCATCCTTATTATCCTTTTCTTCTTTTTTTTGAATGAGATCTTTAAAATCTAAATTAAATGATCCGCTTTCATTTCTTTTATTATCTGAAATTAAATTTGTTTCATTTTCTTCATTATTAATTTCTTCTTCATCTTCTTCTAAATTTTCAATAATTTTATCAATGCTCTTTACAGTTTCTGTTAATTCTTGGCACTTTTTTTTTAAATATTCATTTTGCTTTAATTTTTCCTCCTTTTCTAATTCCTTTTGTTTTTTAGCTTTTTCAATTTCTAGTCTATGCTCTTCTCTTGAGCCATTAAGAATAGATTCAACTATAGATAACCCTTGTTCTGTTAATTCAAAAGGGGAAAGGGCATCCAAATAAAAATCTATCAAAAATTCAATATATGTAATTGGTTTGGTTTCTCCTTGTATTATATTTTTTTCTAATTCATACATTTCATTATTCCCTAATGTTTGATATGGAGATGAATATTTATGTATATAGACATATAATTTAATTAAAAATTTATCCATAATCCAGTCTTTTATAGTTTGTTTAGCTTCATCCTCATTTACATAAGGAGATACTTCATCTTCTTTTAATTTATAATTAATACTTCTTTTTATACTTAGTTTTTTTTTGACTTTACCAAAAATAGATTTCCAATCTTCCAATAAACTTTGCAATTCATTCATAGTATTATAAGCTTCTTCTTTAAGAGTTAAAGATTTGGTCATAACATCCATTCTTTCATTATTAAATTTAAAGGCATTAATTTTGGCCATTTTGTATTGATTTACCCTTAAAGTTAAAAGATATATAAAATAATATTCTATATAATCAGAAGAAGAATATATTAATATTTGAAGGCTTATAAAAAAGAAAGAAAATGCTTTAGCTAAAAGTAATTCAAAATTATCTTCCTCTTTAATAACTAAATCATCTTTAAAAATAACTAATTTATTAATTCCTATAATATTTAATATATTACTTATTAGGCCATCACCCATGAAAAATTGTACTACAATTTGTAAAGAAATATCTATTAATAGAATTAATCTCATAACCTTGGTAAAATGGGGGTAATAATATTTCCTTCCTTGAATTAATGAATTACTCTTTGCAAGGAAAATAATAAAGAATATTATATATATAAATGATATTATTCCTGGAACCATCATTGATATAAGGATATTTATAATTAAGACAAAATTATGAGAAGATAAATATAGTATTATTTTAATAAAATCAAGAAGATCAAAAATTTGTTGAGTTTTTGAATTTAATTTAATTAATAATTTTTGTCTTTCTGTATTCATGTCTTTTTTGTTAAGTTTTTGACCCTTATAAAAGTCTTGTCTTTTTGGATCATCTTTTACAATTTTTAGTTTTTTTAATGCTATAAGAAAATCATCATATCTGATTGCTGTAACACTTTCTATAAATGTATTTTTTTTTATAACATTTTTAATATTGGCAAAATCTTTTCTACTAATATCTATTTCTCTATTTTTCAAAGAGGGATTATCTATCATAGAATCATATAATATATTTCCTTTGATAAAAGGCATTATTAGTCTAGATGATTTGTTTTCAGTATAAACCTTATATGTGAAATTTTCTAAATAGATATATATTATTACTGCAAGTAAGAAGTCATAATATATTGTATTTGTCTGATTTTTGTCTACTCCTACTCCAAAAATGAAATTCCAAATAAAATATTCTTCTTTTTTCAACCAAGGTATTCCTAAATGTTTTTTAATTAAATCAAATATTTCATTTTCTGTTTCTCTAGGCAATATTTCTTTTTGAATATTTGCTACAAAAAGAATTATTTGAAATATTATACCTATAATATCAAAGCAATAAAAAAAATAAAATTTGTTGATAGTTCTATTTGAAAGTAAAAAGTATACAAATATAAAATATATTAATGTCCATATATTTACTTTTCTTATTCCTCCAATAATCAGAAGCAAAATAATTATTTCTTCAAATATATATCTTATAGATTGCATTACTTTATTTTTTTCCTTATCTCTTTTTTCTTTCACTTTATAAAGATAAAATATTTTGATTATTCCAGATAAATTTTCAACTATTTTTTTCCCAACTCCTTCTCTTAATGAACCAGTTATCTCTTCATTATCTTTAATATTTTGTTCATTTGATTTATTTGGAGAAATTAGTGAATCTACTTGACTTTCTAGAGCTTTTTGTCTAAGCCAAATTAAATCTAAAGTTTTCTCATCTTGTTCGGCTATTTTTTGTGTTTTTATTGTATTTAAATAGTTTTCTATTTTTTGAATATAGACATCGAAACAAAATAAAAGACATAAAAATAAATGTACCCATCCTACTGAAAGTATTCCCTCCTTTTTTGTATTATAATAAACTCCAAAAATAAAACTAATACTTTTAATTAGTCCAATTGTATCATTAGATTCATT
Organism: Ophryoscolex caudatus; assembly: GCA_023806825.1. Classification (NCBI taxonomy): domain Eukaryota; phylum Ciliophora; class Litostomatea; order Entodiniomorphida; family Ophryoscolecidae; genus Ophryoscolex; species Ophryoscolex caudatus. The sequence continues at coordinate 8,810 of JAJJLC010004372.1, forward strand.
ATTACTAATATAAGTTTCATCAATTATATTATCTTTATTATCACATCCTATCCATAACTCTGGATTACAATAAGATATTGATATATCAAATATTCCATATATATAATATAAAAAAAAAATTAAAAAGCTATATCCTACTAGAAATATAAAAGATATTTCTCTATGATATCTATTAATTTTGATTCTATTTATTATTTCTAATGATTCTTCTGAAATTTCCTTATTATCTTTATCTTTATTTATAAAATTAACATCTCTATATCTTATTATTTGATAAAACATTCTTATAAATGCTATACCAAATATAACTATATATATTGCCATAGAAAGAGAAAAATAATAGGAATTAAATAATGAGCATATCATAAAAAATAAAAATATCCAATATATTTTTGTAATTATTAAAACTATATTCACCCAAAATAATTTTATTTTAATATTACTAATTTCATCTTTACATTTTTCAAATTTTTCAGTATAATCTAAATCTTTATTTTTATCTTCTTCTTTTGATATATTATCATTTTTTATATTTTTCTTATAAATAGAAAAAGTGGTTCTAAAGTAATGATTTTCTTTTTCTACTCTTTTTTGATAATTATCCAATTCATTTAGGAATAATATAGAAATAAAATTTAGAACAAAAAAAGGTAGTAATTTAATATATAAATTACCAGAATATTTTTTAAGGCCAATATATGATAATTCTTTGTTTAATAGAATAGAGTCTTTTATTTTATTGTACCAGTAATCATGGCAAATGAATTGATAAAGATATACCACAATAGTATTAACTACACTAAAAATTAAAAATATGTATGTTACACATATGTCTCTATTTCTTCTATTTATTTCTTTTAAACCAATATAATCTTCACTATTAATGCTTTTTTGTATTTTTCTTAACAAGAAATAAATTGAAGTCAAAAATAATAATAATTGAATTGAAAATAAAATATTTAATTCATAATAACATAAAAAAAATATGAAACAGAAAGCATATATCCATATAAATATATGATTCATAATTTTAATAAAATAATCATATATAAAAAATGTATATTTTAATTTACTCTTAAAATATGTATAAAATGCTAAATTTTGATTATTAAGTAATTCTTCAATATTTTTATGTTCTGTTTGCCTATTCCTTATAAGATATATTTGATAATCAAAATAATAGAAGTAAGCTATAATAAATAATAATGTTTCACATGAATTATCATTAATATCTTCTTTATAATCTAAGACAAATTTAAATATATCAGTAATTTCTTTCTTCTCTTCTTTAGATTTAGAATCTAAAAAAAAGCATTTATATAAATCAATAAAAAATTCACTTAAAAATGATAATTGAATTATTACTAAAGTTATTTTTGTTGCATAATATTGTATTTTTGATTCTTCTCTTATTCCATTTGCTATATTTCTTTTATTAATTTTTGAATTTATTATAGATGAAATTACATTTAAAATAAAAATTAGAACTAATAGTAAATGTATAATATTAATAGATGAAACTGAAACTAAATATACTAGTATTAAATTTATCATATTCATATGTAATAAAAGCTTCTTGACCAAAATATTAAATATACTTAAATTTTCATCTTTATTTTTATCTTTTTTATTCTTTTTATCATCATCATTTATTTTTTTTTGCAATAAATCTTTAAATTTATCTTCAAAATTAATTTCCTCAATATTAACTTTTGATTTTTTTCTTTTCATTTTTACTCCTATTAAATTATTCACACTTAATAAACTAATATTACTAATTTTTCCTGTTTGACCAGTTGCCTTGCTAATATAATCTTCCTCTATTTTATTTCTAGTATATGTTTTTAATGGTTTCATATCAATTTTATTAACTTTATCCTCTAATGAAGATACAAAAATTATAATCAAAAGAAAAAACATATGACAAGAAACAAATGAAAAAGAAAAATATTCATTTAATTTTTTTAAACCAAAAAATGTATATATATCTTTAGTATTTGATGATTCATCATAATCAAAAATATTAAAATTAGATAAATTATAGCAAAAAGATGATATTATTAGAACTGGTAATAAACAAAAAACACATAGGGATTTTGTAGATTTTATATTATTGCATAAAAATGAAAAAAATAACCATATAAATACTATTAAGGAATAAATATTTTGACAATAGTTAATGTGAATTATTGCTACTACTCTTAAAAAATGTGAAATAAAATTTCTTTCTTCAACAAAAGTAATAATAAATATGAAAAAATTTTTAACTTTTCTTACAATCCATGAAACTTCATCAAATTCATCTACAAATATTTTCTCATCATGATCTTTGTAATAATCTTCATTTGTTACAAAACTCCCATTTGATAAAATTCTTATTAAACTTTCAATAGAAATAAAACTTGAAATATTAAAAGCATAACCAATATATTGATAAATTAAATTTTTATAATCATTATAATTCATACAATTTATACCTAAATTAATCCAAATATTTTTAACATTTTTACAAATTGATGATTCGTTATTTTTTTCTGAATCAGCTACAACAAATTTTTTTTGGAAAAAATTAATTTGAAATAAATTATTAATTAAAATATGCAAAGAAAATATAATAAATATGAATTTTATTATTGTTTCTATTATACAATATCTTTTACTTATATAGCTTTTATTATCATTTGCCAAAAAAGCTAAACATATTTGAAACATTAATAAATATGTAAAACAAGTAAAAGAAGGATTAAAATAAGCATATATTATTAATAATAAATATATGAATATTATATGTCTTCTCATTGATTTAGGAGTCTTTTCAACACATTTTTTTTCAATATCAAAACATATGGGAAATTCTGTTGAACATTTTAATTGTGATATAAGTAGTGTTAAGCTGAAGAATAAAGAATACAAAAATAGTACACTTTCAGGCCCTATTGAACGAATTAAATAAAAAGGTTTTTTATTTTCCAAGAAATAGAATATTCCCATATTCAAAAGAAAATTCCTGTTTTCTTTAGGATATGTATCGCTTTCATATATTTTTGTAAAAATATAAAGTTTATAAAGTAGAACTCCAAAGGAATAAATGCATATAAATGGGAATAATAAAATTCTTAAAATATATAAAACATCATATAATACGTGATTTTCTGGGATATTCGATAAAAGACATAAAATTATAGTAACTAAAATATAAGGTAAAGTAATATAACTAAAATTAAAAGAGCATAAAAATAATACTAAAAATACAAGAAAATAAAATATTAGCCTAAAAGAGAAAAAATTAGCTGGTATTAAATTCCAAGATTCTTTTTTTTCTTCTTCATCTTCATCACTTTGTGAAGTTAATGAATCTGAACGCTTTTTTTGTGAGTCTTTACTTTTTGGAATTAATGAATTTAAATGATCAGTATTTAACTTAGAATCTAATTGTTCTTTTTGATCTATTTCTTCCTCATCTTCGTCATCACTTTTATCATCTCCAACAGAATTTATTGACCTTTTTAATTTTATATTATAATAAGATATATTATTTTAAAATTTAAGAATTTAAGGATGCCAAAGATAATTCAATAAGAGGGTTTTCC
>JAJJLC010004373.1:0-12163 GCA_023806825.1 Ophryoscolex caudatus
TTTAAAATATATATTTTTTTATTATTATAAATTTATAATTTTAATTCATATATAAAAAAAAATTATAAATGTTAAATAGAAAAAGTAAACATTTATCTTTAAGAGTTTTACCTTTAAAAAGAAATAATATAAAAAGACATACATCTCCAATATTTTATAAAAGAAAATCTTTTATAGAAATACCTTTAAGTAAATCAACTTTAATAGAAAGAAAATTAGGTAATAATTATATTAAAATATTTTATAAAGGAAATATATTAAATATTAATAAAAAAGAATTTTATAATATAAAAAAATTAGATATAAATAAATTAAAAGTAAATATAAATGAAAAAAAAGAAATAATTAAACAAAAAAAAATATATTTAAAAAATGAAAATAAATTATTTGATATTAAAATTATAAATAATATATCAAAAGAAAAAGAAAAACAATATAGAGAAAATATAATAAATATACAAAAAGAATTAAGAAAAGATAAAAATAATATAAATAAAGAAGAAATAACTAATTATTATAAAAATATATTAAATATGACTAAAAATTTAAATAAACAAATTGATTATGAAATAAATGAAAGAATAAATGATATAGGAGAAAAATTAAATTTAAGTATTAATAAATGTAATAAAATACAATCAGAACTTTTTAATAAAAAAATAGAAGATATAGAAAAATTTTTTGATGAATTAAAATTATTAATATATAAAATGGAAAATGTAATAAAAAATTATTATAAAAATGAATATAATATAAATATATATACTATAAAAAATAAAAATTTAAGACAAGAAATAAAAAATCAAAATAAAATAAATGAAAATATTATTTTATATTTAAAATCAATAAAAATGAATAAAAATAATAATAATTTAAAATATAAAAAAATAAATATTAATAATAATAAAAATCAAAATAAAAAAAAAATATTATCACAAAAAAAAATTATATTAAAAAGTAATTATAATACTAATAATAATAGTATGACAAATATATATTCAAATAATTCTTATAATAATATTATTTCTACTTCTAATCATTGTATGTCTACTACTTTTATAAGTTTTAATTCAAAAAATAAAGAAAATAAAAATAAAGAAAAAAAAATTATTAAAAATTTATATAAAAATATTAATAATATGAAAAATAAAATAAATATAATAAATAAAAAATTAAAAGAAGAAATACCTCAAAATGGATTATATGATATAATAAAAAATATTATGAATATTGAATTAAATAAAAAAGGAGAAGATAGTGGTAGTCATGATGCGCATGGTACTCATATCATCAACACAAGTAATGGGTTAATAAAAAATTTAAAAAAATTTCCTTATGAAAATAAAACATTTAGACAAATTTTTATGAATAAATTATTTAATGATATAAAATTATATCAATATCTTGTAACTAAAATAAAAAATTTAGATATTGTTTTTAATAAAAATCTTTTTGATATAAATAAATTAAATAAAAAATAAATTAATATTATTTATTTTATAATTCCTGAAAATATGTTAAATGAATTTAGTATATATACATATAGATGATTTAAATATTTAATGATATAAATTATTAGAAGGAAAAACAATACTTGATTTATTTCTTCTAAAAGTATAAAATCTACTACTATTACTAATACTCATTAAATCATTATTATATTCATTATTTTTATTAATTGTTTTAATATTATTATCATTTAATTCACAACTAAATTTCATTTTTGTTTCATCTATATTTTTTTTTATTTCATATATTCTTGTTTTATTAAATATTATTTTATTTTTTTTTTTAGTATTAAAACTATTATATTCATTTTTATAATTATCACCTAATCTAAATATATTTCTTCTTATAACTTTTTTTTCTTTATTATTTAATTCAATATCTTTATTTATATTAATTGAAGAAAATAAATTATTATTTTTAATATCAATATTATTAATATTACTATTAAATAAATTTAAATATTTTTCATATTTTTTATTTATTTTTTCTTTATCTTCATTTTTTTTATTTTCTTCATATGATTTAAATTTATGATCATTTAATTTATCAACTAAACAATTAAATTTTTTAATTAAATTTATTTCTTTAGGTATTTCAGGATAAATATTTAATGAACAAGCTAAATTAATAAAATTTTTATTTCTACATTTTTTAATTTTATTTTTTTTACTATTAATATAATTATTTTTTCTTTCTTCAAAAGTTCTATATCTTTTATATCTTCTATGACTAATATTATTATTATCTAAATTATTATCTAAATTATTATCTATATTATTTATTATATTATTTGCTATATTATTTAAATTATTTGAATTTTCACTATTACCCGAAATTAAATATATCATAGATTCTTTATCTATATGTTTATTATTATATTCATTATTTGATATATTAATTATAGCTTTATTATTTTTATTATTAATTTCATTTAAATTTAAATCATTCATACTTTTAAATTTATTTTCTTTTATATATGGTTTACTATCACAATCTGTATCATCTTTAATATATATATTTTGATGTTCTTTACTTATTTTTAATATTAATTTAAATAAATTTTCAATATCTTTATTAAATGTTATATCATTACACATTTCTATTCTTTTTTTTAATAATTCTTTTTCTCTTAAAGGATCATATATAGGTATATTTTTTTCTTTTTTATATTTACTAATATTTTTTATTATATTCATTCTTTCAATAAAAGCATCTATAATTATTTTATCTATTTCATCTATTTGTTTCCTAAATTCATTTAAATCATTTTTATTATTTTTTTTATTATAATTATTAAGATTTAATTCATTTTTTATTAAATTTTTACTTTTATAAAAAATATTATCATTTTTAACTATTTTATTTGATTCATTATTATTATTATTTTTTAATTTTAATATTAATTAAAAAAATAATTTATATTTAATTAATTATTTTTATTATAATTAATAAATAATTATTTTATAATATAATTTAAACATTTTAAATTTTTAAATAAATTATAATTTATTTTCTTTTTTATATTGCGAGTACTTTTTTATTTTGGAAAATCATATTATTAAACTATTGATATATTGAGAATATTAAAAAATTAATAATAAAAGGATTTAAAATTTTTTTTTAAAACTTATATAAAATTAATAAAAAATATATTAGTTTTAGATTATCATCAGTTTTTTTAAAGTTAAGTAATTAGGAAATGATTAATAATAAAATTAATAATATTTATTAATAGGACAATAAACTATATTAGTTTTGTTTTAAAAATAAAGTAAACTTTATTACTTTATTTTATTGAAATGATTTCATATAATTTATAATTAAAGGAAATAGGGAACCAATGTCTTAGGTGGTGCACTGGTTGTACTTTTTTCTGAATAATCAAAGTAATCTACTGTTCTAGAAAGATCTTGGCTTATTTTAAGAATAGATGCTCTATTTCCACACCTATAGCAGTAATTAGGGGCACTCCATACTGTGCATAAATTTTTATTTTGGAACCAATATTTAAATCCTTCCATAACAAGTTGATGAGCTCTACAAATAAGTTCAAGGCCATTAATATGAGTGAATTCATCTACAACTTTCCATCCATAAATCCATCCTGCACCTCTACAACTAATAATCCAAGTTTCTATATCATCTGGATCACTCCACATTAAATCACAGAAAACACCTTCTCTTGGAATTTCCATTTTTCTGTTAATTAATCTTATTTGATCTACTGTTGAAATATAAGGACTTAATCCTCCATGGACACAGAAAATTTTTCCTTCAACTAAGGCAGCTAAAGGCAAGTAATCAAATAAGTCTGTAAAATATTCCCATGCATTAGCATTTCCATATTTTCTTGTAATTTCTTCATAAAATCCATATGCAAAACAGATTTGTCTACTTTCATGGTTACCTCTTAATAAAGTAATATGTTCTGGGTATTTTACTTTTAAAGCTAAAAGGAGTTCCAAGACTTCTACACCATTATATCCTCTATCAACATAATCTCCCATGAAAACATATCTGCTGTTTGGGATTTCACCACCTTTTTTGAATAACTCTATTAAGTCATATATTTGGCCATGGATATCTCCACAAATAATTACTGGGGCACTGACATTTTGAACATTACTCTCTTCTATGAAGATTTCTTTGGCTTTTTCGCAAAGTTGTTTTAAATCTTCTTCACTAAGACATTTTAATTCTTTTAATTGCTCAAGCCATTTGTCTTCCATTTTTATATAATAAGATTTTTTTTCTATGATATATTAATTTAAAAATTTATTTAATTAAATAATTTTAAAAAATTAATAATTTTATTTTATTAATAAATAGCTCTTATTGGGGATAACATTTTAACTTTAAATTATAAATTTGAAAATAATTATTTATTTTATAAAAATAAATAAATCATTTATAGTTAATTATTTTATTTTTAAAATGGTAAAATTTGGGAAAAAACTAAGAGAAAAAAAAATAAAGCAATGGGAAGAAGATTATATTGATTATAAAGCACTTAAGCAATTTATAAAAAAAAATAATGATCCTAGTAAGTTGAATATATATTTTTATTATTATTTTTTTTTATTTAGCAAATATACATGCCTTAAGAAGGGAATTATTAGTTAAGGAATTTAATGAACTACTTGAACAAGAATTAAAAAAAATATATAGATTTTTTGTTCAACAAGAAAGAGAATTATATCTTCAAATAAATACACGTCTCCATGTTAGGAAAAAATATGAAACATTTTCAATGGCTCAATTAGAAAAAGAATTAGATGAACTCCAATCTTTATCAACTTATGCTTCATCATTATCTAGTTATATATATATGAATATTACAGGAATGTCAAAAATTATGAAAAAATTTGACAAAAAATTCAAAAGATATGGCTATAATTTTTCTGAAAAATTTGTAGTGGAAAAATATAAAAAAAAGAATAGTGATTTATTATATATTCACCAATATAAAATTTTAGATGAAGTTGGTGCTTGTGTTGAACAATTAAAAAATGAATTGACAGAACAATATGATTATTTAATCAAAAATCCAATCAAAGAGGAAATTAATGCAAGATCAAGTAAATATAATGAACAAGTTAAAAAAGAAGAAAAAAATAAAACAGAAGAAGGACTGTTAAATGCAGAAGATAATAAAGAGGAAAAATTATTAATTAATGAAAATAATAATGATAATAATAATAGTGATAATAATAATATTAATAATGAAAATAAAACTGAAGAAAATTTAAATATAAAAGATAAATTTAATAATTTGAATAATTCAATTGATAATATGGAAGCATTTTATCATAGTACTTCTAAAATATTTGATACTTGGATGAGATATATAAAAGCTAATGAATATAAATCCCATATATATTCGGTTCAAAGTGCAGGAGAAATTGGAGAAAAAAATGAATCAAATAACACTATTAATGATGATGGTTCAGAACTCCCAAACAAAATAGAACATTATTTATCAAATGAAAGTTACTGGAATATAAGGCTTATTTTGATTCAGACATTAAATATGGCAATATGTTCTACTTATATTTATCCGACAATATATTACCTTTTGAAAAGTCAAATTTTTTCATCAGAGTCTCTTAGTAAAGGGGAAAATGTTAGAAGAGGTTTTTTATGTGGACTAGTTATTTCAATGATATATATTGGGGGATTAATTTCAATGGGATTTACACAATTCATAATTAAGAAAAGTTACAAAATTGCAATGATAATAAGTAGTGCTTTATCTATAATTGGAAATATTCTATTTATTGTTGGAATTATGACCTATTCTATTTTTTCTATATGTTTTGGAGTATTAATTACAGGATTTTCCTCAAATACTCCAATTCATAGGAGATATTTATTATATTTTATTCCAAAAAGGAGAATGAGCAAATATTTATTATATTTTAAAATAATAATTTTACTTGGTAATTCATTAGGACCACTTATATCTTATTTAAGTTTAGTGTTATTACCTGTTCCATTAAGAAGAAGTAATATATTTAATGCTTATACTTTTCCAGGTTGGCTTTGCTTTTTTGCTTCAATCATAATATTAATTTTAATAATTTTTATTTATTCAGAACCACTAAGTCCCACATTTAAAATATATGCAGAAGGCCAAGATCCTAGCGAATCTATGAAAAGAGCAGATTCTTTTGCACTAGATGAAAATTTAACAATTTTTGAATCTGAAAAATTAAATGAAATTAATGAAAGAGTAAGTAACTTTAATGATGAAAATCAATTTAATGATACAAATTTAGTGTCTTCAACTATAAATGAATTGATTGATATAGAAATAGAACCATATGGAACAGTAAGAAAAGCATTTTGGATAATAATGAGTTATATATTTATTTTAAGCTTTACATTTATTTTATATATTACAATGTGCCCAGTCTTTTTATATGTTAATATTTATGAAGGTAATGATAATATTAAAAAAACCAGAGCACAAAAAATAATTTCTTTATTATACTTTATTTCATTCTTTTTACTTATACCATCTTTTCTATTAAATTTCTTTTATATAAGTGTAAGATTGAATAAAATATTATATATTAAAATTCTTGCATTATCTTTATTTTTTGTAGAATTATTAACTACATAAATTTGCCTCAATTGTTTCATTTGAATTTTTTTTTATTTTATCATAATTAGAATTTAAAAATTTAATATCATCACTCATTGTTATTAGTTCTTCTTTTTCTGCTTTTGATAAATATTCCAATGATATCATTTCATTAATAAAACTTTGATTATCAAAAAGAAATTCTCTATATGAATTAAACATATCAATAATTCCAAGTTGAATTTTTTGTATTTTATAAAAATATTCAGAAATTAAAACTGATCTTTTTGCACCTTTAATCATAAAAAATCCATTAAAAATAAAAAATGTAAAAGAGATTAATATAAAAATAAGATATAAAATAACAAAAGTTATACTATAGGAAGAAACTTTATTTTTTATTTTGTAATCATTATCATAATTTAAATGAGAATTTTGAAAAGTTGTTTTTCTTTTTGAATTTTTTTCTAATAAATCTTTATTTTTTACACTCTCATATAAAGTTTCATCTTCATGAAATTTTTGTTCTTCAGAAGACTTCAATTTATTTATCAAATTTTCACAGTTATTTATTAAATTTTTTAATATATTTTCATTAATACAATAAAATATTTTCATATAATTTCCCCTAGTTTCAATTGCAGAAAAAAAATTTATTAAGATGAAATAATATATAACAACATAACAAATAATAAGTGATATACAAATAGTTATTACAATTGCTTTTATTTCATCATTATTTATCTCTAATTCATGATGAAATAAATTAATTAATATATTTATTGCTTTTCTATAGCCATTTAAATTATTATAAATAAAATTATATAAATCAGAAACATTTTGTCTTATGGGAATAGTGGATGAAGCTAAATTATAAAATGCACTATTATATTGCATTAAAGCCCCAAAAATATCATATTTAGTATCTATTATTGGAAAATATAATAATTTTATATCTATTAAAGTTTCTGATAAAATTTTAGACATATTTTTTGAGAAAGGTAAAGAATAAGAATAAAGTTCTTTCATTGAGGATTGATTTTCTATAAATAATCTCATAATTTCATCTTTTATTAAATAAATATAATCATCTTTATTTTTGTCTGGAAATTTATAATATTCTCCTCCTTCTATTTCAACAATATCAAAATTTAATAATGTTAGTTCCCTAAAATAATAGATACTAATGTGACTGCAATATTTAATGAAAATAATTTTTTGAATAATATTAAAAATTTTTTTGATATATCCTAAATATATTAAATCTAAAATTATGCATAAAATGGTATATATAAGCATAATAAAATAAGAAAGAAAAGCAAAAATTCTTAATCTTTTTATAGGCTGCTCCTCTTTATGTGCATTTAAAGCTTCTGATATTTTTATTTCAATTAATTTTTCTTCATTGATATTTTTTTTATTGTCATCAATTTTATCATCTATTTCTTCTTTTGTTTCATCTTCTTCTTTATTTTCTTTATTTTTAATTTTGTTAGATAATAATGCTATAAAAGAAAATCTTTCATTATCTTCTTTATCTAGTATTTGTTTTGTATCATTCATCAAACTTTCTATTTTTGATGAAATTAATTTTTTATCTCCTGGAACAATCATATCTTTATTAAAGTCAAATACCATAAAATGAAAATTTTTTTTGAAATTAATTCTGTAATAATCATTATCTATACTATTTCTTTTGGCAGACTTTTTGTATTCTTCTTTTAAAGTTATTTCACTGTTTTTAATTTCTTCTTTTCTTTTTGTTTTAGCTTTTAAAGAATCATTTATTGATTCTTTAAAATAAGCATTAGATTTACTATTAGAATTTTGATAATTTTTGTTTTCACTTGATGAACTTGAATTAGAATTAGAATTAGGTGTTTCATAACTTTCTTTAGAATTTATTTCTGAAGAAGATTCATTGCTTCCTTTTTCTTTAGATTCATATGAACTAATTGAAGATTTTTCAAATAACTTAAATTGCTCTTGAAATTTTTTTATTTTATTAAGAGCTTCTTTTTTTAAATATTCTATATAATTTGGTTCTTCATTTTCTTCATCATTTTTAATAAAAGATAATCTTTCTACATTTAAAGAAAAATGAGATGAAAGTTCAGGGATGAATTCACCAGATATAGTATCTGTATCATTTGGAATTTCAATTTGACTTATATCAAGTATATTTGTTAATTCATTATTATTAAAAATAAATGAATTACTATTTATTGAATTTTTTTCTTCTTCTGTTTCTTCTTTAAATAAAACTTTTTGTTCAAGATTTCTTGTTTTTGCTTTATTAAAAAAAAAATTATTTTTATTTTCATTTTTAATAAATTTAGTATTTTTAACAATTAAGGAAGTAAACATTTGATTTTTATTTTTATAAATACTACTTTGTTCATTATATGATTCTGAGATTTTAAATTTACATTGATATTTTTTTAGATTAGTTATGAAATTCTTTTTATCATTAGTTTTATATTTTTGTATTACATAGCTCATATTATTATAATTTTTTTTATGTATTTTAAAAAAATAAAAATAATATCCGAGTAATTCCTTTTTCAATATTATTTTTTCTATCTCCATATATAATTCTATTTCTAAATCATTGTTATTTTTATAATTTTCTATTTTATTCTGATTAAAAACATTACTTCTTGTATATTTAATAGTTTTATCATTAAAATTTTGTCCTAATGAACTGATTAAATTATAATCATTACCAATTCTCCAAGTTATTCTACACCTTTTAGAAAAATTTTTAATTAATAAATCATTTTTTATTTTTGATTTTATAAAAGGAGAAATATTAATATTTTTATAATTCAATTTTTCAGGTAATTTATCATCATCATATAATCCACTATTATTATTAATATGAGAATGTTTACTAATGATAGTATTATTAAGAGCTGTTAAATAATCATTATGAAATTGTTCTATAAAATTAATAATACTATAATTGGAATTAATAATTTCATAGTTTAATTTTAGATATTCTAAACAATTAGGAGTAAAAGTTTGTATCAAAAAATTTTTATCAGTTAAAACGCAAAATTTAGAATTATAATTAGAATTTTTTATTAAATCAATCATTATGGGATTATAGTTGATAATTTCTACTAAAAAAACAAATTGATTTTCTTCTGTTTTAATAAAATATATATTTAATTTTAATTCTAATAAAAATTTCATTTTTGAAATGCCATATACATCTCTTTTAATAAAATCTGGTAAATATATATTATTTTTATTTAAGTCTTCAAAAATTTTTAATTTATTCTTTTCATATAGTTGTTTAATTATTAAATCATGCTTTTGATGAAATAATCTAGGTATTAATATATTTATATTTTGGTTTATAAGCTCATTTTTTGTATATCCAAAAATCTTGCATAAATTCATTGATAAATTAATTATTTTACCTAAATTTTCTTTCTCTGCTGAAACTAATAAATAAGGTAAATTTCCTTTTTCGTTGAGAATCCCAATATCAAAATTTGAAAAATCTTTTTCATGAATTTCAACAGTATTATTACTATAGGTTAATTTTGATATTTTTTTACATTTTTCTAATTTTTCTTCATCTTTTAAAACCCCTTCAACAAATTCTGAATATAATTTAATTATTTCAATATTATCTGTTTTGATACAAGTTAATTTGTTATATATTTTATCAATTTTTGGATTATATTTCATTATTTGACATCCAATTTTATCTAATTCTTTAAAATTATCAATATTTTTGAATCTACTGCTCCATAATAATGACATAAAGTCATAATACAATAAAATCAATTTATTAATTAAAGTTTTAAATTCTTGAATATTCTTTCTATGTTCAAGATTAGGATTATTTTTATTAAAAAATGAATAAGTTTCTTTATCTATTAAATTTAAAGCTCTATAAACTTCATAATTATCCTGAAAAGATATTTTTTGATTTTTTATATTATTTAATATTATTAATGCCTTTTTTTTATTATTCATTCTTGTTATTAAAAAGAAAGCATAATTAATTCTTAAAGATACATTATCAGGAAATTTTGTGATACCATATTGGAATAAATTTCCACAATATTCTTCCAAAAGGAATGGACTTTCTATTCCTACTTTTAAATTTTCAAGATATTTTTTTAAAGGACAATCAGATATAATGCAACTTTCTTCAATTTCTGAAATTAAACTTTTTAAAAGTGCTAAATAATTCCTTGAATTATCTTTATTCTGAATAAGAGAGTGATATTTATAGATATAGAATAAAAAATCAATAGGATCATTAATATCAGCATAATCAAATAATATAATATTTATTTCATCATTTTTAAAAATAAAAACAAATATAATTATAATTACAATAGAAGAAAAAAATAAATATATTGAGCCATTAAATTCTAAAGATTTAAATAATTTACCAATAAATAAGCATATAAAAGATGATAATGTAATTAAACAAAAAATATTATTTAATAAAACTAAAGTTTTATTAGTTTTGTGCTGATAATATAAATTATAATAAGCATTTGTTCCTGTAAATAAAATTAAAATGAAAATAATAGACCAATGTTCATTCTCTTTTCCTTTATCAGAAACAAATAATATATTTATTCCAATTTTAGTAAAAACAAGAACAACATCAGGAAAAGTATTTGTTTTTTTAAGTATGTCAATACTATCATTAATAAACATTGGTTTAAAATATAATATATTTGTTATAATGGCAAAAATGCTCTGAAAAAAAAGAGCAATAGCTGACAATGGTGCAAGGAAATAAAACCAAATCCCTGTTCTACATTTTATATTTTCACTTACATATGAATTTCCATCTCTACAATCAAATATTGTCATTAATAATAAAAAACTTTGACTAAAAAATGAATATGAAAAAATAGGTAAAATTATTTTTAATATTGAAATAGGCCATATTATATTTAAAGTATTATTTTTAATTTTAAATGCCATAACTAATAATATTATTATAATAAAAAAATCTATTGCTATAAAAATGCTCACTGATATGAAATACATTTGAACATTATTTATAAACCAATGATTAAAATGGAAATATTTAGCAAAATCATATATTTGTTGTATTAAATTTTCCTGATTCCAAATTGTCCAGAACTATATTTAGATTTTTTGAAATTATTAAATGTATTACTAATTCAAAGTTTACTTACTGTTTTATCAAATGCAAATTCTATTATATGAAGATAGCTTAAAATTATATCAAAGCATTCAAACCAAAAACTTTCTATAGGATCAATTAGTATAAAATCATAAAATGCATATAATGCTTCAAAAATATTAATAAAAAAAGATGTATTTTTATTTTCAAATTTTATTTTTTAATAAGGGATTTTTTTCTTTTAACATTTTTTATATTTTATTTCTTTATTATTGAAAAAAAATTGACATATATAAAATTTATTAATAATTTATTATTATTATTAAAATTAAATAATTTTTAATTTATTTATAATTAATTATAAAATTTTAAAAATAAAAAAATAAAATAATTAATTTTAATAATGGGGATTGGGGATTGGGGATTGGGGATTGGGG
>JAJJLC010004374.1:0-12127 GCA_023806825.1 Ophryoscolex caudatus
CCCCAATCCCCAATCCCCAATTAAATTTCAAAGAATAAATTTTAAAAAAAACATATAAGTTAAATAATACTTATTTAAAAATTTAATATTAAATTTTAAATTCTATTATATATTAAAATTAATTTTATATAAGTAGTAATTGAAAATACAATATTTCTAAATTTATAATAATATTTGCTTAGCTTAATAAAATATTTTTTTTATATATTTAATTACCTCTTTTATATTAGGGAACAATCTGAATTATTATCTGCCAATTTAGGGCATGGATCATAATACTCAATTATTTTATAAAATTCAAAAGCTTGTCCAACATTTAATTTGAATTCTCCAAGTTGTGAAACTAACAATTCATCCAAATTATCCAATTTCCCAATTTTTTCATCCCATAAATCTACCCTACTCAAATCAAAAGCCAAATCTCTTTTTTCATCTATATCAACGGATTCTCTTCTTCCTGCTAAATATCTTGATATAAACCTCCTTACTGCTGTAGCTAATTGATTTAAAGTAAATCCTTCACCTTTATTTTTATTTTGTACACCTAATAATTTTTGTTTTATTTTTTCTCTTAAATCTTTGGGTATTTCCTTTTTATATTCTTGTTGAAGGGTATCACTTAATTCTTTGAAACATAAATGCTCAATAAATGAGTATAGATTCATTAATTTATTCAAAGTAAATTCTTTCCCTTTTTCATTGAAAAATTCTTTAAAATCTTCAGATAATTTTAAATATTGAGGTGCTTCATTTATAATATTAATAATTTTTTCATTATCTTTATATAAATTATTTGTTAAATAAAAAAGAATTAATTGAATTGAACCAAAAAATGACTTTAAATCATAAATGTTTTTCCTTCTTTGATTTTCCAAATAAGTAATAATTATTTGTTTTTCTTGATTATTTAAATCTTTTTGTGGATATTTTAAATAAAAATTACTAAGAGTATCAGTTTTTCCTCCCCGTAATCCTTCTGACCAAAAAGTCACAAAATTAAGATTATCTTCATTTTCAAATAAACATTTTCCTGGTAAAAGCAATTTTCCAAGTTCTTCTTCTATTGATTCAAAATCATATATAAATGTATTATAATTATAGTAATTAATAGTTCTTTCATCTTTAAATATATCTCTTCTACTAAAACTGGAAATAATATCTTCAAAATTATAGTACATTGAATTGTTAAAGCAATCTTCAATTAATAAAGTTTGATTTATTTTTGAACTTTGTAAAGGGATTTTTCTTTGCATATTTTTAGCGAAACAATGCAAAATTCCATTTTGGGCAACTGAGTCTATAATAGGTTGGAGAAAAGTATTTTGCCAAGTTATGAAATTTTGTGCAGCAGCAGCTATATACATTCCATTTCCCAATTCTCCATCATCATTCAAAAAATAAATTAATTTATCATTTGAATTTAAATCTTTCACTTTCATATTTGGTCTACATTTATATTTAGTTGCTTCACTTTTTATTTCATTCCAACAATTTATAAAATTATTAAATTTATTTTTGAATACTTTTTCACTAAAAATGGGCTCAGATTTGAGAATTCTATTTTTAGCATCATCTCTTGATATTTTAAAAGAATAATTTTCAACCATATAATTAGTAAATTCATTAAAGGCAGGAAGATATTTCATTTTTCTTACATCTATATTATCCTTTAGATATTGGAATAATAGTGGATATTTTAAAGAGTAAGCATTTTCTGGTCCTAATTTATTTTTAAGATCTTCCACAGAACAATATTTAGTATAGATAAAATATCTAAATAAAGGATAATCCTCATTATCATTATATTCATCATCAGTTGGGGAATTTAATTCTGTTATTACTGCTCTAAAGCCTTTATTATTTAATTGTAATTGTCTTTGATTTTCTTCAATAAATTTAAGGCTATAATTTTTATATTCATATATGCATTGATTAATTAATTTTTCAATTCTTTCTTCAAAGGAATTACTATAATTCATATTTGTGAAATATTCACAAAATTTAATTAATTCAGATAATCTTTTGAAAATTAGATTCATAAATATTTGTATTGAATTGATTCCTTTTTGTTGTAATATTTCTTGAATTATTTCCCAATCTTTTTCAATTATTTCAATACATTTCATTTCTTTAACCAAACAATATTTTTTTAAATCTTCATCAGAAATATATCCTAAACAATTTGCAAAAAATAAATGACTATAAATAATGTAACTTAAAATTCTATAAGTTAAATTACTTAATTTTCTTATTTTTTTATTTCTTTGCAAAAACCATTCTTTTGATATAATGCTTAAGCCTTTTATTTTAATATCTAAAAGTGGTCCTATTATTTTACGTTTATAGTCTTCCAAAGTCATATTAGGGACATTTTCATCTGAATCTCCATATCTTTTCATACATACAGAATGCTGATTATTATCTTTGAAAATTCTATAATGTCCTTCCCTTCTTACTAATCCATGAAATCCAACATTTTTTAATTTGGGTCCTTTTCCAATCTTTAATTTACACATTGGACAATCTGAAGTTTCATTTGGAAATCCACAAGACTGAATTGAATAATAGTATCCACAACTACAAACATAACATCCAATATTATCTGGATTTATATTAAGATGACTTTCAACTAGTTCTAATGTTGTTAAATGTGTATCTTCTTTAAGCTCATTTCCAGGGATATAACAGGAATTTAAATTATCTAGACATTTTTTATCAATTAAAGAAGAAAATAATAATTTTTTGTTTATTTTATTCTTCATATCTATAGCTTCTAATGATTGTACACAAAAACGAAATGAATATAAAATTGTTTCAAATGTTTTTGAATTTAAATTTCCATTTTTATTTATTTTTGTTTTTATTTTATATTTTTCTTTTTCATCTAAAAATAAAAATAATAATTTTTTTAATTTCTCATTGGATTTATATTTCTCATTAAATAATTTTGTTATGAAATTATAAAAATTTTTTTTTTCATCTTCATTTTTCTCTTCTGAATCAATAATAGTTTTATTAATTAAAATACATAACAAAGGATCAATTCCATAATCATTTATATTTTTTGATAAGTTTTTATCATCTTTTGAAAATTTTTCTTTTTGTAAAATTAGGAAATTTTTCAATACTTCATTATAATGATTTAAATCTTCATCATTATCTAAATTTATTAGGGAATAATTTAACATACTTGTATTTTTTTCTTCTTTCCATAAAGAAAAGTCTTTTTTATAATCTATACCACAATCAATAAAATTAAAAGTCTGAAATGCTTCAAAACTATTCAATAAATTATAAAATATTTTTAATATATATATTTTTATCACTTTCCTAAAATTATTTTTGGATTTAGAACATATAAAATCTAAAATTGGCTTTATATCACCAACATTTTTTTTTTGTTCTTTAATAAAAGTCACAAAATATTTTAGATATATTTTAATATAAGAAATGGCATATAACTTAGACAAATTTGAATATTTCTTTGTTTCCTTATTAATTATAGCTTCTAAATGGAGTACACATTTTTTAAAAATATTTAAGGATTCATCAAAAATTATTCCAGTTAAATTCTTTCTTTCTTTATATAATTTATTATCATTGAAAAACTTAGTATACTTTTTTTTGGTTTTTTTATCAGTTATCAAAGGAATAGATTCAAAATAATGAAATATTTCTCTTTCAAATATATTTAATAATATTTCATCAAGAAAAGAATTATTTTCTTTTAAATTTAATAAATAAATTATATAGATTTCTTTATCCCATAATAAATTAATATTATCTGCTATATTATCCGAAGGATCACTTAATATATAATTTCTCATGATTATTTTAATTAATGGTGCACTATTTATAATATAATTATTTCTTAATAAAATAATTTTTAAAATTTGAATTCTATAATTCTCATCAAAAACTTTTATAAATTCGTTGAAAAATATTTGTATCAAAATTTTAGGAAAATTTTTATCATGTCCTAACATTTTACAATTATATTCATAAAATTTGGCCAAATTATTAATTAAATCTTTTTTTTTTCCTTTGTTAATATATAAAGATTCAGAATTAAAAAAATGAATTAATTTTATTATATTTTCCAAAGTTCCTTTATTATTCATATTATAAGCATCAATTAAAATAGTAATTTCCTTCAAAGAATATACTTCTTTTGAATATAAACTTAAACTAGTGTTTAATTGCATAGCATCTTGAAAAATTTCTTTACTAATATTTTGAAACTCAGTGAATTTGTCTTCAGAAATTTTGAAAATTTGATCTATTTTCATAGTTATTACTCTCAAAATTGATTCCATTCCAAGGAAGAATACAATATTTACAATGGAAGTACATTTCGG
Source organism: Ophryoscolex caudatus (assembly GCA_023806825.1). Classification (NCBI taxonomy): domain Eukaryota; phylum Ciliophora; class Litostomatea; order Entodiniomorphida; family Ophryoscolecidae; genus Ophryoscolex; species Ophryoscolex caudatus. The sequence goes on from JAJJLC010004374.1 coordinate 4,359, forward strand.
ATTTCTGTCAGATATCTCATATTTAATTTGCTTTAAGAAAATAATACTGTATATTTCGTTATATAAATTAGGAATAATATTATGTAGCTTTGAAAACATTTTTAATAAGATAGTAATTTCTATTACATAACTCTCAAGCCAATTAATTGTATTTGCTAATATTTGCAATTGATTATAATTTTCATTATTAGAATTTTTATTTTTTAATTCTACTAGTAATTTTAAAAATTTTTTTGTATTTTCAAAATTTAGATATTCTTCTTCTTCTTTTTTCAAGCTATCATTATTATTTTTTGATTTGAATATATTATTATTAATATATAAAGTATAATAATCATTTAGTAAAACGCAATAAAACAGATTTAATTCATTATTTATGTTTTTATAATATTTTTCCATAGAATTTATAATTGGCTCTTTTTCAATTTCAATTAATGTAGAATTATTATATCTATTTAATTCATCATAATATACTCTTAAATTATTATTTAATTCATTCCCTTCACTTTGACATACTCTTATATTAATTTCATTTTGATAATATTTAGAAATTATTTCATCATTTACCATTTTGATTATTCTATCCAAAACTGGCTTTATGCCTGGTAAATTTAATCCTAATATAATATTAATATTATTAGCTCCAGGCTTTTCTGTTATTCTTATTAAGCCATCATTATATTTTAGATTTTTTAAATATATTTCTGTAATTTTTTTTATCATATCTTTAATTACTTCATCCATAGTATTTTCATCAAAATTCTTTTTTTTATTTTTTTTGATAATCATTTCTGGACAGATTAGGGAAACTAAACTAGATGGAATATTATCCTTATTATTTTGGTTAAGATTTTTATTTTTTATATTTTCTTGTTCTGAAAATGAAAGCAAAGATGGCAATAGATGGTCTTTTTCTATTTTGAAATAAAATAAGTTTAATTTTTTTGTATATAAATATGATAAATAATTTTTGATAATGCATATTATATCAATATCCTTTTCTGTAATTGTATTTTCGTTTTTAAATATTTTACTTATTAAATCTTTTTCATAAGTGATTTCTTCCATAATATATTTATTTATTATTTTTTTGAGTTGTTCATTTTTTTCTATATAATGGATAAGTCTATTAATATATGTATATTTATTTAATCCTCCAATAGATGAATTTATATCATAATTCATATAAAAAATAGTATTAAATATATTTTTATCTATTTCATCTTTTAAATATAGCAATTTATCAAATATTTCATTTCCTTTTATTTGCATAATATTATCCAGAGTTAATTCCTCATCTCCATTTATATTATCAATAAAGATTTGATAATATCCGGATAAATTAGATATTGTTTCTTTTAAAATTTTTTTATCAATTTCATTTTTTTCTTTCTCAGTCTTTAAGTTATAGTTCTTTACATCATTATCAAACACTCTTTTTACATGCATAATAAATATAAAACATTTTTTATATGCTTTAATATTTTTTAATTGATTTAAATATTCTTTTTCCTTATTTTCTATAAAATATTTTACATAATTCATTAGTTCACCCTCATTTGGTGTGAATCTAATTATACATAAATTATCATTTTCATTAGTAATAAAATCATTTAAAAATACTTCTAACTCATTTTCAGAATGTATAGAACTTATTTTCAAAAATTTGGTATTTTTTTCTGAAATTTTTCCAAAAAATTCATTATCTATATTATCTATATTTTGAATAATTTCTAAATCATTACTAAAAGTATATACTACATTCTTATCATTTTTCATTTTTTCAATAAATCTTTTTAAATTAATATGTTCTCCTGTATTATAATTATCAATTATTTTTTTGTATACATCCCTATATTTTTGACTAAAACCATTAAATTTTAAATATAATAAAATATCTTGAGGTAAAGTTAGGGATATTTTAGATAAAATTTCATCCATCATTTTTTCTTTTTTTACTCCTTTTTTATTTAACTCATATATGACTGCTCTAATTTCTTCTATATCGCAATTAATTAAAAGTCTTTTTAAATCATAATTTAAACCTTTATGTATATTTTTCTTCTTTACTAAGTCATCCAAAGTTTGCATTATTGTATTACTAAAATCAATTAATTCTTTGCTCAATAAATAGTCAAAAGTTATTATTTGCTTTTCAAATCTATTCAAAAATGGAGCTTCTTGTCTATCCATTTCTTTTATATTAACATTAATTATGCATCTAAAATTTTTATTAACCAAAGAATAAGTATTTGTAGTTGAGCCTATAGCTAATCTGGCATAATTTTTATTGGAAACTATTGTGAAATTCTGGTTGAATAAATCATACATAGCAGGATATACTGAGTCTAAATTTTCCATTATTAAAACATTTCCTTGTTCCATATAAATTTGGACTTTATTTAATACTTTTAAAATATATTCTTCATTTTGTAAATCTTTTTTAAATTTACTTCCAAAATAAAAGCAATAGTCTTTTTTTAAATCAGATAATATTGAAGATAATAAATATGTGCTAACAGATGATTTAGATTCTAATAATAAATATCTACTATTTAAATCCTCAATATTATCTTTTACTCTTTCTATAACATCATATTCTATTTTTAATTTATATGTTGGTAAAATTTTATTAAAATAATTTTTCACTATTCCAACAGATGTCGATTTATCATGATCATCAAATTGTAACCCTGAAAAATTTCTTTCAATACTTGTTATTCCGAAATTAATTAAATCATTCATTAAAATTTCTTGATTATTATTAAACTTCTTTATCATATTCTGTGCACAATTTTTTACAAAATGATAAAAATCTCTATTACCATGAAAATCTTCTTTCCCATCCAAATTATGTTTTTCTTTTAAATATTTTTTATAATTAAAATAAATTGTACCCAAATTTTCAAAAAAAAATTTATATTTTTCAGCTAATATATCATCATAAGATTTGGCAATAGTAAAAGATGTCATTTTATTATCATCTTCATCAGGTTCAGGTATTGATATAAATATACCTCTATTCATTTTTGAAGCATCTAAAGACCAATTTGATATACCAACAAAAGCAATTTTGTTATCTCCTTCATTTAAGTCATATTCTAATTCTGAATGAATGACTTTTAAGGGGTTATTTGGTGAATATTCTGCAAGGCCCATTTCATCAAAGAAAATCATAGAAATATTTTTTTCTTTATCTTCTTTAGATAATTTTTTTAATATGTTTCTTGCTTTTAAAAAAATATTTTCAACTCCTTTTGATGTGCTCCCCATTGAACCTTGATATGAATTAATAATTAATTTTGGTAAATTTTTAAATATTAAATTTGTTGAAGAATTTCCTTTCATAGCTTTATTTATTAATTGTACACTAAGTGATTTACTACATCCTGGCTTACCTACTATAAAAATTGGAACTTTATTATTAATAGCTACAAATAATGAAAAAATATTTTCTAATAAAGCTCTATTTTTTGATATACCTTTTTCTAAATTAATATTTTTTATTATAAATTTCTCTTCTAATATTGGAAAATAGAGGAAATTTTGCTTTTTATTTGAATTAGTTACTTCATTTTTACTTAATATTTCATTTAATTTTTTTAATAAATTGTCTCTTAAAGTTTTATTAGTTATTCTCAAATAATAACATATAAATATGCTTAAATTTATTGAATATACAAATAAATCTATTTCATTCAATGATTGATATATAGCATATTTTTTTTTTAATTCTAATGTTTCCATTAATTTTTCAGAGTTATCCTTTTTAAAAGATAAATTTTTATAAAAAAATTCCAAAAAAATATTAAATCTTCTAATTTCTCTTAAAGAAACTGAAGATATATCATTATTTTCCCTAATAAAATTCTGACTTTCTGCAATCATATTTTTTGCTAAATCTTTTATTTTATCTAATAAATAAGGTTTAAAAGTATTTTTATATTTATTATAAATATTATCTATAGGACCTTGTATCATAGTGTCAATATATTTTTTTTCATTTTCTGATGTTAAATTTCCAAAATCAAAGACATATATAAGCAAAGAATGTGGTAAAGGATTAACAGTATATACTAATTTTCCTTTAGTATTTAAAGAATTTTTTTTAATATTTTCTTTTTCTTGGTCATTTAAATTATTTTTTTCTCTATAAGCTAAATTTACATCAAGACCAACTATTTCTTCCTTTGTTACTCCTGCTTTTCTATAAGGATTGCATGCTCCTATAAATATAATATTTGTCGGCAGTTGATTTCCTTGATATGAATTTTTGCACATTAGTTCACTTATTAATCCCATTGATTTACAAGTATTTATTTCATCTAAAAATACCCATATTTTTCTTTCAAAATAAATTTTGTTTTGGTAAAAATTTTCAACTTTTAATTTTATATCTTTTTGTGTTAATTCAATTGAAGCTGGAATTACTTTTTCCTTTATAAAATTAATTATTTCTTTATCATTTGTCCCTGCATGAATATTTAAAATTTTCATCTTATCTGTTTCTCCCTCATTCATTAATTCTGATAATTTTCTTATTAATGCTGTTTTTCCACATCCAGTCTCCCCCATCATAATAACTGGTATATTTGATCTTATTCTCATTAAAATAAAAATCATTTTAGTGAAATTATCTGAAGTAAATACATAATTTTCAGTAATTTCTTCTAAAGATTTTTTTCCATTTTTTTTATTTTCACTTTTTTCTATAGGGTTATCTAGCTCCAATATTTCTTTTAATTCAACAAGAAAATCTCTTTGTGTATAATTATTATAATTAGGAAGAGATTTTAATTTTTCTAATTTATTTTCTTTTTTATAATAATTCATTAACTTTAATAAATTCTGGGATTCTTTTTCTTTTATATTTTTATTTAATAAAATACTGAAACTATCTTTATCACCTTCATGGAAAAATAATAAAGAAGAATCAATTTTTTCAAAAGAAAAAACCCCATTTTTATTTTTGGCTAAATTATCAATTGCATTTCTAATATCTTTTCCTTCATCATATTGCCCAAATAGCATATCATGTGTAATTATTTGATTTTGCAATAAATCATCAAAAGCACCTTGAGTAAAATATTTAGTAATATTTATAAAATTATTTATAATATAACTTCTAATTGAGAATAAATCTTTATCACCAATATAAAATATATTTAAAGCTGTCAAAAAATTATTTTGACTAAATTTTTTTAATTGAACTCCTAATATATTTATAAAAGTTTTTATTTGATAATATGTAGGATTTTTTATATTATTACTATTTTTGAAAGCTTCAATAATTAAATTATTACATTCTTCATCTGGAATAATTTGGGCATCTCTGTCTTTATATTTATATTTTTTGCTAAATTTTTTAATTTTTGAAGGGTCCAATTCTGGAGTTATCATTGGGAATTTTAAATCCTCATTGTCAATTCTATTTTCTTTTAAAGCCTTTAAATAATTTGCAACTACCTGTTCATTAGATTTTATATCTTTAGAAATTATTAATGGTGGTAATTTATTAATAGATAATTTAGTAGTTTTAAATAAAGTTAAAATAGGAAATTTAGCAAAAAAATCAATAAAACTATTTGGTATCTCAATTTTAATTTTCATTTTTTTAGGGAAATAAAAAATATTTTCATTATATTTATATAACTTTGTGACTAATAAAGAAAATAAAAATTCCATCATTAATTGAATTTGATCAGTATCATATAAGTCTAAATGTATTTCACAATAAATATCAATTTTTAATTTTTTTAATCTTTCAATAATTTCATTTTGTGTAATTACTCCACCAAAAGGGAAATGTATATATTTATTATTACTATCAAATATATCATATTTTATTTTCTGTGATTTTCCCACTCCTGATTTATCAGAATATATTATTTCAACATTATTTTCTTCATATTTTTGACTTTCAATTTCCTTTTTTCCTAAAGATAATATTTTTCTATTTTTTATATAATCTAAACTTTTATATATATCAGTACTTTTATTTGTATAAAGAAAAATTAAGCAAGATTTCATATTTTCACAATTTTCAATAAAAATAGTATTCAATAATTCAAGTAATGTTCCTTTTTGTTCTGAATTTAATAATTCAATTCCCCCAACTATAAAACATGAATTAAATTCACAAAAAATTGCTCTATATAAAAATGAAGTTATTTCTTCATTAGATGTAATTTCATTACACAAAAGAACATTTTGGGATAAAGGTATATTTGAAGTTAAGCATTTATAAATTTGGAAAATTTCTTTTTCTAATTTTTCACATAAATATATGTACATACCTTTATATTGAACATAATCAGCTGTTTGAGAAAAAAAGCTTTCTTTCATTATTTGTTCAAGGGTTAAATTATTGACTTCCAAAATTTTATTAAGGAAATTTTCACAATTATTCATTAGATCATCTAGAAGGTTATCTGTTTGCTTATATTCAAAATTATCAACATTTTTTGTTATCATATTATTTGTAAAATATTGTAAAAAGGGGAAAATATCATTTAATTTATTTTTATCTTTAATTGCATTATTTATTAAACTAAAATGATGGCCATAAATATATCTAATTAAAGGCTTTTTAATATAAGCATTGATTTGTGCTGATTTTAAATCTTCTAATAATTTTTTTAAAACAGAAATTAATTCTTTATATTCTTTATATTCTTTATTTTCAAATAAATATTTTGACTTTCCTTCATCTATTTCTTTATTAATCTTTACTGAAATAATAATATCTTTAGGATATCCCTTATTATATATTTCTTGTAAAATTCCATATATATTATTTATTTCTGATACTATTTCTATAAATTTTTGATTTCTTTGAATAATTTCTTTTTCTCTTTTATCCCCAGAAACAACTTTAGATAATTGGGCTCTATCTCTGAGTTCAAATAAATTTTCCATATTTAGATTTTTTTTACCTAATTCTTCTTTGTTATTTCTGACTTTTTTTTCTAAATAGTTACATGAGAAAAATTCTCCTTTTTTATTAGTTAAAATAAATTCAGAATTTTCAAGTATGAAATTAATTTTTTTCTTTGATACTTCAGAAGTATCAAAACCACGATCCATTAATTCTTTAATTTCTCCATAATTATTAATATATTTATTAAAGAATAATTCAATTTTATTATCATTATTAACTAAATCCCTAAATTTTACAATTAATTCTTTATCTAACATATTTTTAAGCTCTTCTTTTGTACCAATTTGTTTCATAAATTCTACACATTTTTCAAAATCTAGAATATCATTTGGAGTTAAAAATTCATTATCATTTTCCAAATTTAATTCTTGTAAATGACGGCAATCTTCTATTTTTGTATCTAATAAAGTTTTTATGGCTTCAGGTTGCTCTTTTAATTTTTTTAAAATTTCAATATAACAAATTTTATTTTTATCATTAAAATGTAATATACCATAATGCTCTAATTCATCCATTGATTGTTTAATAATAAACATATCTTTTTGTTTATATATATTTAAAACTATATTTTTCACCATTTTATAAAAATCTGATTTTTGAACACCAGCTTTTTTAATAAATATTCTAATAGCACTTGTAACAGATAAAACCTCCTCTTTTCTTGATAATATAATTAAATTATCAACTATAGCCTTTTTATCATATTTTACTTCTATTTTTAAGATTTTGGCTAATATATCAATTTCTTTACTTAATTCTTCTTCAATATTTTTCCCTTGAAAAGATTTTATACAAGTACCTTTAATTTTTTTAAAATTTCAATATAACA
>JAJJLC010004375.1:0-12105 GCA_023806825.1 Ophryoscolex caudatus
GATGATTATTAAATTAGCTTAATTTTCAAAAGAAAAAATATAAAACACTTTAAAAAAGTTTATTTTTTTGGATAAAAAAAATTATATATATATCTGAAAAAAAAAAGAAATTAAAATAAAAATGAAATATTTAAGTTCTAGTAGCAATAGTAAAAACAATAAAGAGTTATATAAGGTTGATAAAATCATTACTAGGAAAATTGTTAAAAGAAAAAAATTTTATTTGATAAAATGGGAGGGATATTCAATAAGATATTGCAGTTGGGAACCAATTTCACATTTATATAATATTTTAGATATGGTTGAAGACTTTGAAAGCAATTATCCAAACTCAATTGATAAAAAAGAATTAAAACATTTTTTGGATGAATATAAACTATATCAAATTAAAAAAAAATTCATAAAGAAAAAAGTTATTAAAAATAATAAATTAAAAAGTAATGATCCTATTGATATAATAATTAATCTTCAAGAAACAGATAATAATCCAAATTATGAAGATAAACAAAATTTATATGAGATTCCAATTGAAGAAAAAGATAAAGACAATGAATCTAAAAATAAAGATGAAAGTTCAAATAACTCTGATAATAAATATAATAATTTGAATAATTATGGAAAATTAATTCACCCAATAATTATTTGGTGAAAAAATAATTTTATTAAATAAAAAAAAATTTTTTATAAATTATTTTTATTTTTTTCCATAATTTTTTTGATTAATTGAAATATAAATCCTATTTCTCAATTATTATAAGCATAATTAAGAAATAGAAATTAAAAATTAATTAATTTATATTGATATATATATTTTACTTAATTTCTTTTTTTTAAAATTTATAATTATTATTTTTTTTTCAAAATTAAATTAAAATATTAAATATTTATTTATTTTTATATATTAAAAGTTTTATTTATTATATACTTATATATGTTTTTATTTATACGAAGCCAAAACTATTTTTTCCTTCTCTAATTGCCAAAGTCAACCTTTCATATAATATTTCCTTATTAGGGTATTCAGGCAAATCTAATTGATTAGTACAAGTATGAGCAGTAGGCAATCTATCAAAATTTTTATCAAAAACTTTAGATATTTTAAATTTATTAATTCCCCCAATACCCTGTAAAGAACTAAATCCTTCAAGTGGTACCTTTGAGCTTCCTGTTACAAACTGTAAAAATTCTGCTCTTTCATCATTATCGAAAGATTCAATAATTTCCCAAAAATATTTTATTATATTTGATTCTTCATTATAATTTTCATATATAGTATTATTTTTCCAGTCTTTTATATCAATTGTAGGCATACCACTTATAACTAATTCTAATTCACGATAATTAAAAATAGAGATTAAATTTTGGGGAATTATTTCAAAGAATCCCTTTAATAAAGCATCAATTTGCAATTTGATTGTATCATATAATTTAGATCTACATAATTTTTGTATATAATCAAATTTATTGGATTCAGTTACTTCAATATTTCTTCCATTTTCTATTAAATCTACAGTTTGAATTTCTCCTAAATTATCGTGATTATAAGAATAAGTTAAATAAGTTTCTTGATCAGTAAAATCATTTTCTAAAAGCCATTTTAGAGAATTATAATATACAGGGTCATAATCTTCCATATCATGATAACTAATAGGTGTACCACAAATTAATTTATAAATAATCCTTGTAAAATAACAATCAATCATCATTCTATCAAAAATCGCTTTAGCCATTATTTTTCCAATAAATTCAAATTGTCTTAAATGATCTGGATTATATTTCCCACTATCACTATTTATTGTATATGTAGTACCATTTTTTGCTAAAGTGAATAGCATATAATTAGGATTAAACATTTCTTTTGATAATAAAGTTAGCCATTCTCTTTTTATACCTCCAGCATCTACTGCTTCCTCATTTTCAAAAGTTATTGATAATTTTCCTCTTAAATCTTTTGCATCTCTATAGCTCAGAGCAGCAAAAGAATCAGAAAATAATTCGGCACTATTTCTTCTTACTTGTATTTCTAAATATTTATGACTTGAAGGTAATTTTTTTAGGCAGTGTCTGAAATATTTTTGTTTGTTTTCTAAATCTAAAATTGAAGATATTTTAATGATTAATTCATTTGGAAACATTTTAGGATATTGACGAAGAATAAAATTTATAATTTTTTTATTTTTTTCACAAAATTCATAAAAGAATTCCACAAAATAATCAACTTCATTTTTTGAATTTAGAGGTTTTAAAATTAAAGATGATCTTGTTGGAGATTCTTTACCTGAAATAAATTTTTGTTCGAATATGAAAGGATTTTTGTCTGAATTATAAGATTTATTAGAAGTAGTAGAAATAAATTGTAAATGTGATAATGTTATAAATGTTTCTAAATATGGGATTAATCTATTTAATTTTGGTAATAAATTGTCTTGGCTGTCTTTAAGAATATTATTTATACCCAATACTAAATTATTCAGCTGTTCCCAACATGAGAATAATATATTATTTATATTTTTTATGAATTGCTTTAATTTATTTTGCATTTCCTTTTTTATTTCTATATTTTTTATAGAACCAGAATTATTTTTATCCTTTTTTTTCTTAGAATTGGGCTTTTCATTATTAGTAATTTGATTATTAAAATTATCATTTATATTACTTAATAATTTTACTAATTTAAATAAAATTATTTCTGGTAAAAGTTTATTAAAAATAACTATATCTATTTTTTTATTTTTGAAGAAATCATCCATCTCTTTTGTGATTGTCTCTTTGATAGATGTTATTCTTTTTAAAAGTACATCAAATAATATTTGATATATTTTCTGGTCATTAATCATTTCAATGAGTAAAGAAGTAGGATTATTTGATTTTTGTCCTTTACTTAAATATAAAGGTGTTTCAAAAATATTAAATAAATCAATTATTTTTTCAATAGTTTCAGTATTAATATTTAATTCATTATTATTATTTATTTCACTTTCATTTACATTATTAGTTTCTTCAGAATTTATATTTTTTAGACAATTTTGAACTACACTTGTAAATATTTTAATTGAAAAAATAGTTTTTATATTACTTCTACTATTAAGTAAAATCAAACTTATTAAATTACTTAGAACATTTTCTTTAGTATTATATTTAACATTTAATATTTCTTTAATGTTTTTTGAATTTTCAGTTATGCTAAATTTTTCTTCTTTATCATTTTCATGTAAAATATATTCTCCTTTTTCATTATAATTTGTTTTCAAAAAATATTGCTTCATTTCTTTTTGATGTTTATTTGCAAAATTAATAAAAAAATGTTCATAGTCATCAAAGAAATAATCCTCTGTTAAATTTTGTTCTATATAAAGATAACATAAATTTTTTAAAAAGTAATTTTTATCAGGAATTTTTTTATTCTTTAATAAATTAATAAGACATGATGTATCACATATCCATGTATCAAGCAAAAGATCTAGAATTTTATATCTCAAATTTTCATTAAGAATTAATTCATTTAATAGCTCATAATATTCATTAAATGATTTATTATTCTTTTTCTTAAAAGTTAAAATTGTTTTTATATTAAACATTATTACACTTTCAATAAATTCATCATCAAATATTTGTATAAATAAATTACTATCGTCTTTATTACTATAACTAGATATTATTTCTTCTCTTTTATATTTTAGCTTTTTTAAATAAATTCCTTTATTTTTGTTATTTGAAAATATGCTTATTTCATTATTACTATTATTTTGATTATTTCCATTACTATTTTCAAATAATGGTATATTTAAAAATAGAATATCATTTTTATGGATTATTCTATTATATTCATTTTGAAATTCAGGTGATAAATGTTGGACCATAGAGGGATCTAAACTTAATAAAATATCCTCTCTTAAATCAGCGGGTAAATCCATGATAAATTGTATATCTATTTCATTGCTATTTTTATCATTTTCATTATTATTGTTTTTATTGTTGTTTTCTTCATTATTATTATTTTTTTCATTAGTATTTATTAAATTATCATTTAAATTATTCTTATCTTTATTTTCATTAATTTTACTTTTTGAATCATCATTTTTTTTAGAAATATTTTTTGATATATCTTTATCTATTTTATTATCAACTCTTTTATCATCAATTTTTTTATTTTCATCATTTTTTATATCATTATCATTAATATTTTCATCATTTCGTAATTGTTTACTAATTGATTCTCTGATATCTTCGGGCATTTCATTTATTAATTCTTTTTCTTCTTTTATATCTTTACTACATTTTTCAATAATATTTGATTTTTTATCTTTTTCTTCATTTTTATTATCTTTTTTTTCTTTTTTCTTCTCTATTACTTCCTTAATTTTTTTAATATTTTTATCTTCAGTTAAATTCTTTTTAATATCTTTAATAGAATTTTCTATTAATGATAAATCATGCATAGAATACATAGAATTAAAGTCATTTACTATTTTATTTAATTCTTCATAATAAGCATTTACAGTTTTTTCTTTTGTTCCAATTAAAGAAAAATGAAAATATCTTTCAAAATTTAAATCAAATGGGAAAATATAAAAATATAAAAATAAGCTAGAAGTTTTAATTACAATAGATTTATCTAAATTACTAAATATATCTATACTAATATTGGGTTTGTCAAAATATAATAAATTATTTTTTGCTTTTGACCTTAGAACTAAAAATGGAAAAGTTATGAATTCCTCATAGAAACTATTTATTCCAGATTTGATAGGAGATTTATTAATATTAGAAGGAGAAGAATAATCAATGAAAGGGTTATAAAATAATATATTTTCTTCATTATACATTTGATTTTGATTTATATTATTATTGTGATTATTAATATTATTTATAACAATATTATCATTGTTTATTTCTTCTTGAATAATATTATTATTATTTTGATTATTCATTCCTAAAACTACTTCTAATCTATTAATAAGAGATTCAGGATTGAAATTATTTTCATTTACATTTTCGTTATTTTCTTCATTTAAATTTCCATTCCTAATAATTTCCAGGTTTATATTGTTAAAACCAAATGAATCTAGATCATTATTCATATCTTCATTATCTTCAAATGATTCATCTTCATCACTTCTCATTAAGCTGAATAAATCTTCTTCAATATTATCTTGTGCAAGAATTTGTTCTGGCATCATTTCATCTTCATCATCATCATCTTCCTCCTCTCCATCCTCATTTTCTTCGTTATCTTCATTTTCTTCTGCTTCTTCCTCTTCTTCTTCTCCTCCTTCATTTTCAGATAATTCATCATTCAAATCTTCCATTATTAAATCATTATTACTACCAATACTACCACTATTTTCGGAGAATCCAATACATATTTCATCTTTATTAAATTTTATTTTTTTTTCATTTTCATTGTCATCCTTTTCATTTTTATTTTTCTCTTCCTTTTTATCAACTTCTATAGACATATTTGAATTTTCTTTTTTTATTTCTTTTAATACATTATTTTTATTATTTTCATTTTCTAAATTTGTTTTTTCTTTCTTGTCTTTTTCTTTATTGTTTGATTGCTTTTGATTTATTTTTATATAATTAAATAATTGACTAAGATATTTAATTCCCATTTCATGAAATATCTCATTTTTTTCACGAATTTTCATACTTTTTAATATATATGAAATATTTTTGACTATTTCATAATCTTTACTATATACTAAGTTGGATATTTCAAAAGGATTAAACTGACTATATATATCACTATTTTCATTGAATTCAGTCATTGAAAATAAAACAATTATACAACTTTTATATAATAAAACACTTTTAGGGAATAAATCATCATTTTTATTTAAGAAATTAAATTCATTTGTTTTTTGATGTGATATGTCTGATAATATTAAATTTATTTCATTTAATATTTTTTTTCTACAATCTTTAATTAATAAATTTTCTTTTTCATTCATATTTCTTCTTCTATAAGTCATTGTATGTATTAATGAACTAATTATATTAATATTTCTAAAAGATTCAAAAAAACTTTGGAAAGAATTTGGTCTATTATTATAATTTCTAAGAACATCTTTCTTTTCCTTTATTATAATATTTTCTAATTCTTCATTACTATTAATATGTGCCGGTAATGATATGCAATAATGATAAAAATTTAATAATGGGAATATATATTTAATTAAATATTTTATAAAAGAAATTTTATGTTTTTTTCCATTTTGAAATTGTAATAATAAAGAGATATAAACAGGATAACTATGAAGAATGCAATTTAAAGCTGATAAAGAAGAATCTAAGTCAATTATAAAGTTTCTAGAAAATTTTTTATATTTTTTATTTTTTGAGACTTCTTCCCCTATTAAAGTGCTTGTTTTCCAAATATGCTTAAGTAATGTATAAAATAAGGACTTATTTCTTTCAGACCATAATTGCTCTACTTTTTTTATTTTTTCTTCTATTACATTTTTTCCTTTTAACTTCTTGGATGATTTGCTAGAAATATGACTATCTTTTTTTTTTAAAGAAAATGATAATTTACTTTTTTTAGTTTTTATATCAGTATTTTTTCCTTTATGATTATATTTGTTTATTTCATTTTTTATATTATCAACATCTTTATGAAATTCTTCTTTTAATCTTAAAAAATATATAGTTTTATTTTCTTCAGGAAAATCATTATTTTTTACTTCTTTTTCTACTATATTAAACAAATTTTTTATTGCATTTTCATATGCTGTATTATTATCTAATTTAATAAATTCAGAGCATAAATCTATGAAATCATCTAATTCAATTTCATAATTTTCACATTCTAAATTTGCCAAGGCATACTTAAATATGCTTTCTAGTAAATTTTCATATAAAGCTTTTTCAGAAAATATTTTATAAATAAATTGCTTAAAACATTCATCAATAGTAACAAAATATTTAAATTTATTATCATAAAAATCTATGTTTGAATCTTTAGGATTAAATTTTAAATCAAGAATATATTTTAGCAAATTATTATCATTAAGAAATTGATTTAATAATTCTTGGGTTTTATCTGAATCATTAAAAAATTGAATTATAATTTGTAAGCTTATAATTAAAATAGGTTCATTAACAAAAGAAATTTTTTTATCATTATATGATTCTTTTAGGAGTAATAAAAATAATTCTAAGAAATTTTTTTTTTCATTTTCAAATTTTTTTTTATAATGCTCTAAAAAACAAAATATAATATATACTGTTAAGATATTTTCATAAATTAATTTTTGTATCAAATTAATATTAATATTTTGGATATTTTTACTATTATTAATTAATTCTTTAATTGAAAGTAGTGCATTTGAAATTAAATTATTTTTATCAATGAATTCATCATATAATGTTATATTTATACTACTATAAAAATTTTTATTAAGTGTTTTATATCTTAATATAGAATAATTCATGAACATTTTATATTTCAATTCATTTTCTAATTTTTCTTGCCCATTAGTTAAATCATTTGGTATTTTCTTATTATTATTAATAAGTTGAATTAATTCATTTAAATATGGCAATAAATCTTTTTTATCTTCAAATTCTTTAATTCTATATTCTATATTCATTTTCCTCATATCATTTTCCTTAAAATAAGATATTGAGCATTTACTAATTATTTTGCATAAAAAATTCAATGATTGAATGTAATTTTTTTCATTATAAGGAAATAAATCATTTCTATGTTTATTTAAAGAAAAATTATTAATTTTGTCATCTTTTTGAATATTTTTTATTTCTAATTTACTATTATCATTGAAAATGCCTTTTATGGTATTAATGAAATTATTATCTGGATATAAGGGAGTTTCTTCTATTTTTTGTAATTTTTTATTTATTTTTTTATTTTCTTTGTCTTTTTCATTTTTTTTAATATTTCCATTCTCATTATCAAATCCTTCTACAATAACTCTTATTAAGTTATTATCATTATTATTGTTAGCATTATTATAATTATTTTGATTTTGATTTTCATTAATATTATTATTTGTATTAATATTATTATCAATATTGTTATTATCATTATTATTACCATTATTAATATTTTGATTACATTCATTTAAATTTTTTTCTTTATTTTTGTCTTCTTCATTATTATTATTATTTTTATCAATTTCTAAATCACTTTTTTTTTCCATATTTTCATCTATATCTTTTTTATCCTTATTTTCTTCTTTTTCTAAATTTTCTAATTTTTTGCATTCATTTAAATGATTAATAATTTCCTCATTAGTTTTTTTTCCTTCTTGTATTGATTGGATAATTTCATATATTTGATATCCCTTTTTTGAAATTTCAAAAATATTCATTTCATCTTTATTATAATCTTTATACATCTGATATAGTCTAAGACAAGTATCAAATAAAATATAAATTGCCATAGAGAATTCATGACAATTCATTTCAATATCATTTATTATAGAAACATTATAATTCAAGTCATCATCCAAAAAAAAAATTTCTATAAAATCATTAAGTATTAAATATCTAGCATACACATCTAATTCTTTATGATTATTAAAATTTTTTATCATTTCTCCTTCTCTAATTAATATAGTATAAAAGCCATTATGCAATATAAATGAATATTTGGTAATAAATAGCATCAGACTAACTAATAAGCTCCAAAAATTTTTAATAATTAATAATTCAAGCAAAGGTAACTCCCCTTTTTTATATTCTTTTTTGCAAAAAAATAGAATATTTTTTGCCAATCCAAAAATTTCTCTCATTCCCCCATATTTTATGAAATAAAAAATTGCAATTGGGGAAATTGATTTTCCATTTTTTCCATTTAATAATATATTTAGCATATTAAATAATGATAAATATATTAATATATTATTAATTATTTCATCTTCTGTATTGAATTCGTTAATATTATTTCTTTCTTTGAAATATTTTATTATTTCTTTTAATACATAACTTAATTTCATATAATTTCTTATAGATTCTACATCTTCATCTTTTACATCATATAATCCTTTGGCTTTTATCATTTTTCCTAAAGAACAAAAATAGTCAACTGATGTCAATAAATAATTATATATTTTATTTTCTATAGTCATTAATTCAGAATTGAAATAAGAATTATTTAATACTTCTACCCTAAATTTTTGATTAAAGTTAAAAGAATATTTTATTTCTTTATAATTATCTTCATCAATTATTTCTAATTTTGGATTAGTTGTGTGTGGTAGATCTCTGAAAAATGAGTTATATGATAATCTTATTAATAAATTTCTCATTTTAGGTACAATTTTTTTTGATAAAAATTTACAATAATAATCTGAATTTATTACTAGTTCTTCATCATTTACAATAGATATATAATAGGAAATATTTGTTTTTTCTATAATTGTATTAATAGTTAATTTAGTGAATAATTTAGTATATTTATCTATAAATAGTTTTTCTTTTGTTTTTTGGTATATTCTACTAAAAATAAATTCGAAAATTTTCTGAAGAGTTGAAAATATTTTATCTTTTTGAATTTGATGTAATTGTAATTTATTCTTTTCATTTAATAAGCTATTAAATTTATTATATATTTCTTCCATTACATAAATTGGCTCTTTTTTAGATAAAGCCAAAATAGAATTTACAATGGAATAAGATGCCGAATTAGCACAATATAAAGATATAGGATTTAATAGTATTTCAAGATGGGATTTAATAATGGATAAGATGTCTATCTTTAAATTCTTTTCAAACATATCAATATCTTCTGCTTTAAAAGAAGTAAAAAATTCATTTATAAAATTTTTTTTATTTTCAAAAAAAAATAATTCTTTATTTAATTGAATATTTTCTTTATATTCTATTTTTATATTTTTCATTTCATCTTTAAATTTTTCTATATATTTTTTTAAATTTTGAAAAATAATTTGAATTAATTCTGTAATTCCATCCATATGAATCAATGCATGATAAGGAGAATATAATTCATATTTATTTAAATCTTTCAACACAAATAATTTATAATAAAAATATTTTTCATCATTTTTTAATTTTTCAAATACATTTTCAAATAAAATTTTCAATTTTGAAATATTATCCATAATACATTTTTTTCCTTCATTATGAATACATATAGTATATAACATATAAAATAGTAAAAGAATTGAACCATCATATTTAGGAAAATAATCTTTAAAATAATCTATGATTATATCAAATACATTATTTTTTATATAATTAATTATTTTTGATGGAAAAGAATTGCATAATTTAATAAAGAAATAAATACTAATAATAACAGTTGGAGTTAATTCTTCATTTTCTAATATAGTTTTATCAGTCATCATTTTTTTAAATGTGTTAGATAATTCAAGGTCTAAATTTCCTAAAGTATTTAAATTTGTAGATTTTTGGATTATTCTAATAAGTATTTTAAATAATCTATTAATCAATATATTTTTTTCATTTGTTGTAATATTATGAGTTTTATTCTCATAATATAAATATTTCAATTTATTTATTGGCACTGATATATTTTCTAATTCATATATTAATCTAGGTATAATTAATTGAGTTAAAATATTTTCATCAAAAAACTTTTTCTTTTTTAAAGAAAATATGACATTATCTATTCTATATGGATAAATATTATTTTTAGGTAATTCTAATATTTTTGAAAGAAAATGTAATGGAATTTCTTTAAATATAGAAAAATTAAATACAAAATTTAATATTATATTTAAAAATTCTTGGTTGTTTGAATCCTTTAGTGTTAAAACTTCCATATCATTTCCATTTTGATGAGTTAAATCATTTAAAAAAGAATGAAATAATCCATTTTGAAATAAAATATTATCATAACCATCAAAAGTTATCATAAATATTATTCCAGATTTCAAAAATATAGATTTTAAATCAATTGATATTTTTGGGGAAGTTATTATTTTTAATACATCATTATAATAACATTCTATATAACATTCAGATACAACAATTTCATCATCATAACTATTCTGATTATCTTTAATATACAAATTAAGACAATATAATATATATTTTGCTATCGTTATTATTTTATTATTATTTTTATTATCATTACTACATTCCACTATTTCATTAATTAAACATAAATAATTATTCACATTTGTAATATATTCTATTTCATCTCTAATTAGATATTTCAAAACACTTTCTTTTAACATTAATTTTTCTAAAATTTGTCTTTTATTAATAAATCCTTGTGAAAAATATATATAATCCTTTTGATTTTTATCCTTGAAATTTTGATTATTTTTATAATTTTTTTTATTATTTATTATTTCTTTAAACAAATTAAAAGGTGATATATCAGTTATACTTTTTTGTTCCTCTTGGGAAAGTCTTCTTTTTTTTTGTTTTAAATTATTATTCCATTTTTTATATATATTATTTAATATTTCTTCTAAAGCATTTACAATGCAATTATTAATTTTAAAATTATTATTAATCAAATCCATCAAAATATTTTTCAAATTGATAAATATTGAAAAAGTTTTATAAAATTTTTTAAATATGTGAACAAAGCATCTTTTATTTTCAATAAATAATAAATTTATTTCAATAATTTTTGTCTTAATTTTTATATTAAATGTTGTAAAATATATAGTTTGCAAATTATCAAATGAAGCAAAGATCTCTTTATTATAATTATTATAAATAAGTAAATATGAAAAATCTAATAGTGGTATTAATATATTTTTATTTATATCATCATTATCATTATTAGAATATTTGTTTAATAATTCATCAATATAATTCAATATATCTTCAAATGCCCATAATGATAATTTTGGAAAATCCCAAAATTTTATGAGAGATATATAATTGATAAATTCTTTTTCTTTATTTATTCTGTTTTTTAATTCAGATATAAAAATTCCTAACCTTGTTTCTGGTTCTATGAATTTTGTGTCTCGGTAAATTGTTGGTATTTCTTTAATTATTCTCATGTTTTGGAATGATAAAAAATTATTTTTTATTTATATTAAAATATTAATTAAAAATAAAAATATATTCTTTTAATTTAGAAATTCTTTAATTTGGGGATTGGGGATTGGGGATTGGGGATTGGGGGATTGG
>JAJJLC010004376.1:0-12037 GCA_023806825.1 Ophryoscolex caudatus
GGATAGATCTTTTAATATATGGAGATCCAAATTTATCATTACAATTTATAACTGATAATAATGGGTTAGTATTATCAAATTATAGAATTATAATAGAAGATTTTAATACTATAACAGGTACTCTTTTTAATTTCGATATGATAAGAAGTAAAAATGGTTTATTAAATAATTGTACAAAAGATGATGATTGCTTCATAGGATTCATGTGTTCTTATTTTAATTGTACTCCATGCCATAGTTCTTGTACAGAATGCTATCAAGATGATTTTAATCCAGCTGGAATGAATTATTGTAGAGAATGTAATGTAATGAGTATTAAAGAAAAGCCACATGATGGATATTGTGAAATAGGATATGTTGATATTACTCAATTTCAAGATTTCGAAGTTAAAGTAAAGCCAGATGGAGAAGATTATAATGATAGACATACTTTGGGTTTTTGGCTTTTTTTATCTGATACTGAATTTAGTAGAGATAGAGATAAAGATAATGTTGATGAAAATCTTAGAAATGGAAAGGAACCAGTAAAAAATGATATATTACATCATGTAGTTTTAAAAGATAGATTAGTAATAACAATTATTCAAAGAGTGAAAAAGTTTTCTGTTTATTGCCATGTATATGAAGATCTTTTTTCAATGAATGTAACAGATATACCAATATTTGATCCTGAATATAAAAAAGGAAATTTTTTTCCACATCCTCATTATTATATAAATTTTTCTGTACCAAATGATACTCAAAAAGAATATATAGTAGGAGATGATAATTCTAATAATATAGAATATTTAAAAACTATAGATGGGCATTGGGTACATGTCTCTTGTGCAGAGTCTTTTGATCATGGATTATTTTATTTAAAAACTGTTATTAATGGAAAAACACATTCTAAAGAAGAACATTTAGAGCATGCACCTTTTATAAGAAAATTTATTCCGGGAGATTCTCCATCTGATCCTCCTAAAGATGTTGAAATTCAAATCCAGAGTGATAAATATTTTAAGCATATTATATATGATGATAATGTATTGTATATAAATTTTAAAAATTGGAATATATCAAAAACAAAAGTATTTTTTAGGCATTTAACTCTTTTTAAAGAATATATTCCCATAAAAATGCAATATATGTATTTTGATTATCATGATGTAAAAAATTTTTATGAATTATTATATTATTTACCATTCGATCAATTGTATTATGGTACAGAATATAAAATTAAGGGATATTCATATGAATATACAGAAGAAGATATTTCTCTAAATATTTCTTCATTTGAAAAGACTATAAATAAAACAATTGAGAAATTTGTTATAACCCCTCCTTTAAATTTCAAGCATCTTAATTTTCCTCCATTAAATAAAATCTATAAAGAAATTGACTTAGTACCAGGCGAATATAATTCTTTAGAAATTGATGAAAATCAAAAATATGTTTATGATGATAAACAAGCAATGTGTTGTGAAAGATATTTAGATACAATTCAAAATAAATGTGATAATACATGTATTAATTTTCATAAGGTACCTTTCCAAGGTGTGAATGAGAAATCTGGATATTGTGATTATAGTTGCCAAGAGTCAATGAGTTGTCTTTATGATAATCCTCAAGGAAATTATTTAGACTATAATGGTGGGTTTTGTACAGAGTTAAGCAAAGCTTACAATTTATTTTATAGATGTGAGGATAATCAAGTTGATTATTATTTGCAATATAGTGGATTTTATAATTCAGCTAAAATGGAAAAAAAAATAAATAGAATGTATTCTTATATTCTTGAGTTTTGGTATTATGATGATTATTTTCTGAAAGAATTAGGAAAAAAATTTTTCCAAGATCATTTAAAGCATTATGTCTTTCATTCAAATACATTTGATTTATTTTTTAATATAGATAATGAAGCTTATTCAAGCTTTAGATATGAATTATTCGGCGCTGGTAATGATAATGAACTGAATTTTAAGCATCAAGAATGGAATAAAATTTTTATACATTCTAGATATAATAGAACAGTTGAAAGATATGAAATTGGTGTTGGAATAGATAGAAGTACTTATTCTCTAGCAGAGATTCAATATTGGCCTTCAATTGGACCGTTGGAAAATATTATTTTTTGTGATAAAATATGTAAAGATTGGCGTGAAAAGATAATTCATTGGGCTACTGGGTATTATAGAAATTTAAGAATTTGGGATGGAAATAATGCAAGTCCAAAAATATTACCACAATATGATATTTTCTATCCTGATTTAATATATAGAGTATCTGCTTTAAAATATTATTTCCCCATGAAAAATATGTATATTTCCAATAATAGAGTAATTGATCCAAAAAATAAAGAAGAATTTACAATAAAACATGGAAAATATTATTTTAAAAAATTTAACTATTGTTCTACATTTGATATAATAGAAACACAAAAACATCATGGCTTTTGCAATATAGTAGGTAATCCTCCAATTAAAGGATTAGAAATGATACAAGAAGATAAATGTGATAGAAAAGGAGATAAATGTGAACGTTGTTGGTGTGCTAATAGTTTTTCTCTTACTAATGAAAATTCAAATTGTTTTAAATGCAAAGAGGGAAATTTTCTTACTTCAGGTTATCAATGCCAGAAAATTGGTGGATATTATTTTAAATCTCCAAATTTATTAAATCGTGACTTGCATGCAAAAGTTGCAAAAATAACATTAATTGAAAATAAACCTGCAATTACCGTAACATTTTGGAGTAAAACATTTGGATTTGCAGGAGATGATCATATTATAATGTTTCAAATTGGAGAAAGTTTAGAAATTGTATTTTCTTCTAGTGACACTGATCCTGTAAGACCTTATGGATTATCTATAGTAATTGATGATAGATTAATATCTAACGTTTTTGATTTCAGAAATCAAATAGGGGACTGGGTTTTTATGTCAATTGCCTATCATAAACAAATATCTGATATGGGTGTAGATTTTTTTCCTACTATGATGAAATTTGAATTACAAGGTCAATCATATCAAGTTAATATAACAAATGTTAAACCAAATATGGAATTAGATTCTTTTATTATAAAAAAAGACTATTTTGGTCTAGTTGCAAAAGTCAAATTTTATAGTGATTATATTATAGGAGCTTTGGGATTTGAACAAAATGTATATCCACAACAAACTCCCTTTTATGAACCAGTACCTGTTGCTAGCTTTTTTGCTAGAGGTGGATCTAAAACAGGATGTTTTGAAACTTCATATTTGGAAGGGGCAAATATTAATGATTTTGAATGTGTTCCTGATGAAGATCCTTCTTATACAACAAATAGAAATTGTAAGTTGAATGATCCATTTGATGGGACTAAAGTTGATAAAAATAGAATGTGTTTTAATAATTGTCATAATAATAATGGAATAAATCAATGTAGTTGTACTTTTAAGAATTATAACAGTCAAATGATTTTTAGAAATGATGATAGAAATGCCTGTAGATATATGGAATATATAAATTTTGCAAATTCACATCCTATTGTTATTGGAAATGTACAAACTGCTAAAGAGACAAAAAGGTATACAATGCAATTTTGGATGTATGCTTATAATTACATAGAAGGAAGATTTGGAGGTGTTACTTTTTTTTGGGATGGTCATAGCAAAATACTAGTACTTAAAGGAGATCAATTACAAGGGAATAATAAATATGAATTTCATTGTATTCCATATGCTGAAGGCAATTTAGAAGCACCAAGAAGATTAAAAAAAATTATTGAAATTAATAAATGGAATTATTTGTCTTGTGCTGTGGATTTTGTTGAAATAAATTATTATATAAATGTAAATACATATTACAATGAACTTGAATTAGAAAGGGCAAACTTAGTAGAAACTTCTCCAACTAATTTATTGTTAACTCAAACAACTACAACTTTATCAATAAAAGATAATTCAAAATATACTGATTGGGGTGTTCTTTTTTTTAAACATATTCGTCTTTGGAAATGGTGTTATTTTAATGCTGAATTTCTTAGTCGTTTAAAATTAAAAACAAGTTCAAAATTTCCATATTTATTGGAACAGTGGGAACCAGAGCATGGTATGGTCAGGAAGCAAGACAAATATTATGAAAGTTTTATAGTAACCGAACTTAATAATCATAGTCAATTTCAAGTTTTATTTAGTGATGAAGCTCATATGAATGTAGTTGATGATTATTTTTATAATGATCCAGTAAATTGTACTGAAGATGGGGAATATTATGATGTTGCCTTAGGGAAATGCCTTCAATTTATTGATTTATCAATAATGAAAGATTTTAAATTTGTAAATTTGCCAATGGCCTATAGTGGTAGTTATTCTATGTCTCTTTGGTTCTTTTTGGAAGATGCAAGTGTTTTAAGTCAAGGTCTGCATATTATTTGGGAAAAATATTTGCAAATAACCATAATTAAAACAACCCGTTTAGAAGCATATTGTTTTCCACAGGGATATTATTCTGATTCTTACCCTAATGATAATATTCAAAATAAAATTAGTAATTCTTTAAATGTAGGACAAGCTTATCTTCTTGATCAATATACTTCTGAATCTGCTACTTGGATAAATGTTATTTGTGCTGTATCTCATTATAATAGATATTACTATATTAATGGTATGGATGAAAAAGTATTGAGTATAAAAACATTTAATAATGAATATTTATATAAAGACAATAGTAAATCAACTTATTCTTTTTATCCTATGAGATATTTTTTTAGTGATATGAATTATGGAAATGAAAACAATTTATTAAAATCAACATTAAGAATTGATAAAATTACTAATACAAAAAGAATATATTTCAGGTCAATTACTTTATTTAGAGATTATATACCTTATTGGTACAATAGAATTCTTAGAAATATGAATTTGGTAAATTTAGAAGCTAGTAAAATGCCTTCAGTTTTATTTTTTACTAATTTTGCAAATTTTAATTTAGCATCTAAAGTTCTGGAATATAGATATCAATATAGAATATTCAACTATGGATCTGGAGATGGATATAGAATTTATAATAATTCAATAACCCTTAATTTAGTTGATAATTCTTCAACTTTTGAGCTTTGTGCAAATTTCAGATTTATGCCATTATGTGAATTCACTACCAAAACCAAAATGAAATATGACCCTAATAAGAATTATTGTGTTTTTATCTCAGATTGTGATTTAACCCAATTAAACGCATATTATTGTATGGAAGAACGTACTCCTATATGCTGTTTACCTAATTATTATATAACTTCAGATGATGATGGTCAGATTTATTGTAGAGGAGGATGCATTAATGAAGATATTAGAAATCCAGGAACTCATGAAACACAGGGAATATGTAACTCAAACTGTATTAAAGGTACAAAGCAATGCCCTGGTTCTTCCTCTGCTCATTTATCAGATTATAAATTAAATTATAAATGTGATGATGATAGAACCAGAATTGGATATCAATGTGTTGAATTAAAGTATAATGAACAAAGTTCTTTATTTTTTTCAAAATGTTATAATTCTCCAAGCTTTTATACATATATTTCAAATGATAACCAATATTTATTTAGAACAGGATATTTTTTGGAATTTTGGTTTAAAATAGATCATATGTTAAATAAATGCCAAGATGGGTATCTAACACAAGATAAAGAATATTATTTTTATTCTATTCCTCATTCAATATATCTTGATACACAAACAAATATATTTTATTATAAAAATACAAGAAGAGCAAGCTTGTCAGGTAAAATTGCTGGTGTAAGTGATTATGAATGGAATAAAATATATATAAGAACAAAAATTAATGATAAACAAATAGATTTATTTTTAAATTTTGAAATTGATAATCCAAAGCTTACTTTTAATGAAATTGAAAATACTGACCTTCAAATAAGTAGTATACATTTTTGCTCAAGACAAAATAGTGGAAGATGTGGAGTTTCTGGAATATCATGGGGTTCAGCTTATTACAAAAATATTAGAATATGGGATGAAAGAACTGCTACAATTAGAATGGTACAAGATTTTAATAATAAATTATTTGAAGAATTTCCCAATAGTTTAATTGAATTTTTCCCTTTAACTATAAAATATATGGATCTTAATGTTATTAAAGAAATAATAACTGAAACAGATAGTTTTAAAGTAACTCATTCTTGGACTAAAAATTTTAAAAATTCAGATGAATATATATTTTATAATTATGAAATAAATCATGATTGGGGTGAAGAAAATCCAGGATATTTTATATCAGCTTTAGGAGGAACTGAAGAAGATAATGGAGTAGTAACAGCAACTGCTTGCCATCCAGCATGTCGTAGATGTTTTTCAGCTGTTGCAACAAATTGTTATGAATGTAATGAAGGATATGTACTAAATGGTATGGAATGTATAAGAATAAATGGATATTTTTTAAAAATACCAGCAAATACTTTAAGTACAATTATTCCTTTTAAAATTGAAGTTGGAAATATTAAAGTCAAAGATTTAAAAGCTTGGACATTCTGCATATATATGAAATTTGAAGGTATTCTAGCTGGAGGATCATCTCAAGCAAAAATAATAATGCTAAAGGCAGATACATATATTGCATATGATGTAGAAACAACAAATTTAGTATTTATAGCAGGAAGTAAAGAAGCTTTTAGAGATAAAAATTTTAATCAATATTTTGGAACATGGATTCCAATTTGTATAGCTGATTATGTAAGTGGTGCTATCCTTAATGAAATCTACCCTAATATGCTAACAATGAATGTAAATAAAATAGATATTCCATTTAGTGAAGACTATGAAATTCCTCCAGAAGGTGTTAAAATTGACCAAATTAGTTTACATTATGAAGTAATAGCATTTTTTGCAGATTTTAGAATATATAGTAGATTTATTCAAGGTAATTTTGGTACTATTATTTCATCAACAAAAGCAGCAAATTATTTATTAATTTATTATTCACTATCAGGAAATAATGCATGTATACAAGCTGATTATTTAACAACAACAGATAAAATAGATGTCAATTGTGTTCCTGATTATAATATCTATGTAGATTCTTCAAGAAAATGTTCTGATGAAACTTATTATTTTGATGTTCAATATGATTCTGAAATTATACCTTGCTCAGGTTGTGATAAAACTTGTGTTACTCTTTGTTTCCAAGGAAATGATCAACAATGTACATGTGATATGGCTGATGGATTATTTTGGTTAAGAAAGCATAAAACAACTTATCAAACTTATTGTGAATATTTACCTTTTATTGATTTTGCTGCTATAAATGATGTAAGTATATATGTACCTTCTAGCTCAACTTATGAATCAACAATTGAAGTTTGGTTTTTTGCTTATAGTTATAATTTAAAAACTTTTAATTTTAAACCAATGACAATAGCTTGGAATTTACATAATAAAATTGAAATATCTATAGAAAATAATGAACTATATGCAAAATGTTATGCTTTATGGGACGAAAATAAAGAGACTTTATATACTGAAAATATTAAACAAAAAATATATGGATATAAATGGAATTTACTAAGATGTGGTTCAGAATTTGCTCCAAATATTCCAATAGAAGAAAATCATTTATATTTTTTCAATAATGTTCAAGAGGAACTTATTATAAAAGAATTTCCACTAGATAGAATTGGAAAAGTAACAACATTAAAAATAACCAATAAAGAAACAAATTATGATTCTCATGGATTTGTTTTTCTAAGAGAATTAAAATTATGGCAACAATATAATTATCAATATATAGATACTTCTTATATTGATTTACAATCATATGGATCATATATGAAAGAAGTCAGAAAAACATCAGGAAGATTCCCAGGTTTAATTGCTTTTTTTAAAAATGATTTTAAAATTGAAGATTGGCAAAAGGAATTAAATTCTCCCCATGAATATACAATCATTAATTTACTAGGTGCAGAATCTAATGTTGAAGTATATTTGGTAAATAAATGGACTGCCACAAGAAGAATTCCTTTTATTGGATATAATATCGTAGATCCAAATCCAAAAGATAATAATTATAGAGAATTGACTTTGTGTGAAGAGGGAGAAGTTTACAATCCTTCATCTGATACTTGTTCAAAACCTATGCAAACACATTGTGAATATCCAGGAGATACTGGTGATAAATGTATAACATGTAAAGAAGAAAATATATATATTAATATAGTTGATGGTTCTTGTACAAATGAATGCCCAAAAGAATATTATCCAAGGGATGATATTAACCAATGTAGACCTTGCCATTTTACTTGTTATACTTGTACAGGACCTTTTAATAATACTTGTACTTCTTGTAAAGGAGAAAGAGCTTTAGTTCCAAATTTACATATATGTATTGTTTTTTGTGAAGAATATGGTTTAACTTTAGATCCAAATGATCATAATATGTGCATTCCTTTTGAAGCAAAAGCTAGATTGGTTAATTACCAAGAAAATGTACCTATAGATTTAGAAACATTTGAGAGATTAGAAGCAGAAGTTTATTATCATACTTCTATATATTTCAATACAACATGGGATTTGGATGAAAATGCCACAATATCAATAAATAATGATACAGAATTAGTTTTACTACCTGGATGTCCTTTTGGAGAATTAAAAAATCTGGATACTCCTATAGATAATACATTTTTTGTTTTAGGTAAAAAATATGTAGTGAATTTAAATATAACAGGTTATAGTAAAGATATTAATAAAAATATAACTATTATAGTTCCATTTGTTTTAACAATAAATTCAAATCCATTACATGGCCAACTTATAATTGCTCCAGAAGCAGGTTTATACAACACTACAACATTTTTAATTGTTTGCAAAAATTATGATGATGATACAACTAAAGATTTATTATACATTTTTTATGCAAAGGAAAAGGGTACCTCAACAACAGAATTACTTCGTGGATGGTCTTCAGAAAATGAAATAACAAGAAATTTTACAGTGAATTATTATCAAATGCCTAGTAGTAATGTTTCTATATATTGCTATATTAGAGATAATTATGGTGCAACTACCATAGCTACAAAGGATATAATGGTTGTAAATAATCTTAATAATGGTATATATAATTTACCTAATGCACTTTTATATTATTCAATTCCTACTACAATGACAGATGTAATTTGTTATCATAGAAGTCAATATTTGATGAGTTTAGGTATAGATATGTATAAAGTTTTACAACCTAATTTATATCAAACTAAATATGAGCCATCTATGGATTCTTCTATGATGACAAAAACAGACCCAGCTTGTACTTTGGATTTTTGTAATAACAATGGATATTGTGATCTAATGGATGAATTTATTAATTGTCATTGTGATACAGGTTTTATAGGAAGAAATTGTCATATTGATAAAAATGGATATAATACTTTAGAAAATTATTATAATGAATTATTTAGTAAATTAATTGGAAATATAAAAGAGGATATAACATGGTATGAATTTCAAACTTTTCATAATTTATATTTTGGGGCTTGCCAATTCTTCCAAGATAGAAAATTTTTTACTATAAATTTAAATACATTTTTGTCTTTGGCTATGCAAAAATATAAACAATCAATTTTGAATAATACTGCTGAATATTTTGATTTATTAGATTATTATTATTCTTATGAATTAATGCAAATGGAGCAACAAAGGGGAAAAATTAAATATTTAACTGGATTAAAAGTTAGAAATATTAGTTTAGATGAAGCATCTATGAAAGATTATAAAGAAAGCTTTAATTTCATAAATAATGAATTAATTAATTTAATGAAATATATTGCCAATGAATATAAACAAGACAAAAAATCTTTTTTTTATGAATCAAAAAATTTTTATTTAGCTTTGACTCCAGTTGAAAGAGATTTTAATGAAAATCTATTCTTTAAACAAAGAAGAGAAAAATATAAATCTCATTTTGAATTTATGAATTGTGTTAATTATATAGAAATAGAAAGATTAAAAGATCCTAATTATTATTTATATTTATTCTACATAGAATATTATTATTTCCCATATGCTTATAATAATACCATTTTAAGAAATAATACTGGTCCTTTATTAGAAATAAGACTTTTGGATACAAAAACTGGAAAATTTTTATCAATATCAGGATGTGAAAATAATAATATGATTAAATATAAAATACCTTATTCAGGGTATTATTTCTTGGAAGAATTTAATTTACAAAAAGCAATGTATGATCCAAATGTATACAAAGGTCCAGATGACCCAATTTTTGCAGATCCTATATATATTATGGATAATGGAAATGTTACAGATAGTACTATTGAAGAAAGAATTAAATTATATAATAGAGTATATAATATAACTCCAAAATATTTTGATGAAATATTGGAAGATTTTAATGAAACTGGAGTTATTTATCTTAATTTTACTAATGATACTAATTTTATTGTTTTTAGTAGTACACATTTGACTCAATTTGCAGCATTTTTTGTCCCTAATAATGCAACTTTTCATTGTAATGGAAGATTCTTTTATTTAATGAGACCAAAAATATTTTTATTTTTCCCTAATTATTTAAAATCATTAGGAGGATTAATATTTTTAGTTTTATTATTATTATATTTCTTATTTTTGACTATTTTAAAATTATATGATAAAAAATTTTCAAATCAAGAAGCCTTTTTAGAATATTTAAAATCAGAAATAGTTGATTTATTTTTACATTATAAAAAACCTGAAGATAAAATAAAAGAAAGAGAAGAAAAAAATTTGATACCTAATAGACTTAAGAAACAATATAACCATAGAAATTTCTTTGATAATAGAGATTACGGCCCTAATGTTATGACTTCAGGAGAAGATTTAAGAAATAATCAAATTTTTGGCCCAAATACAAAAGGGAAATCAATAAAAGATGAAAAAAAAGGTATGAATATATTTGAAGATTTAGATATAGAAGATGATGATATTTTTAATATGAATATAAAAAAAGGAAAGCCAATAAATAATAACTTTTTTTATCAAGGAGATGTAAAATCAAGAAAAAAAAAAGCAGAAGATGAATTAAAAAAAAAGAAGTCTTCATTTTTTTATAATGGTAGAAGTAATAGAGATAATAATAATATAAATAGAGGAAGATATCATCATAATGCTTTACCTGAGGAATTTGAAGATGAAGATGAAGCAAGAAAAGAGGAAATCCAACAATTTGCAGATATTGATCTTTCTTTTTGTGAATTTTTAAAATTAAATATAAAAAGTAGAAGTATTTTAATTAATACATTTTGTATGGTATCAGTTTTTAATCCTAGATGGAAGAAATTGACATTATTAATGACTGAATTATGTTCTATGATGATTTTTGTATCAATTTTTTTGACTTCAGATGAAAATGCTATTCATAGTTCACCAATAAAAATGATTATTTATTCAATTTTTTCAATGTTAGCAACAGATATACTTATGTATTTAGTTGCTTTATTCTTTAAATTTCCAAATAAAAAAGAAAGAAGATTATTTACATTGGTTACCACTGGTGGGCAATTAAGTGTTTTAAGAGAATGGGAAATTACTGATAAAAGACAAAAAAAAATGGCGGGAATTGGATTGGCAATTTGTATAATAATATGGATATATTCATTTTATTCAAGTTTTGGATTTACTGTTGTTTGGAAGTATCAAAATAAAGGTTTCATTGAATGTTTTGCCTTCACTTTTATATTTAATTTTATTGTATGTGAATTTTTAATTGAATTACTTATTTCTATTTGTTATTTAAAAAGAAAACATAATTTCTTTTTAAGGGGAATAGCTGAAGGATTAAATAGACTTAGAAATTATAGATGTTTATCACCTTAATAAAGTTATATAGAAATTATTAGTTAGTATAATATATAATTATTTTTGTCATATAATTATAAATTTATTTATTAAATATTTTTATTATAAAATAATTATTAATTAAAATTTAAAAATAAAAATTTTTTAAAAAAATATTTATATGGGGATTGGGGATTGGGGATTGGGGATTGGGGATTGGGGATTGGGGATTGGGGATTGGG
>JAJJLC010004377.1:0-12021 GCA_023806825.1 Ophryoscolex caudatus
CCCAATCCCCAATCCCCAATCCCCATCCCCATCTGAAGTTTTACTTTTTATTTTGAATTAAATATATTATTAATATTAATAGAAAATCAAATAATAATATGATATAATTAAAATTAATTAAATAATTTCTTAATATTTTTGAATGATTAAGAAACAAAATTATACATTTCGACAGCAACCTCATCAATTTCTTCATAACATTTATTGGCTCTAGATAAATATTTTAATATTGAATTCAAACTAAGTCTTTTTTCTGGCTCGTATTGTAAGCATTTTGAAGCAATAAATCTCAAAACTATATTTCCAGTTTTTGGAATTGGTACAATTTCTTCATTATTTTCATATTTTTCATTAACTATATCTTTAAGTTGTTGTTTTGTAAAAAAAGATTTATTAATATTATAATAAGGAGTTTTTCCAGTAAGAATTTCCCACAAAATCATTCCATATGAAAATATATCTGCAGTTGCCTCATATTTTCCTTCATTTAGAATTTCTGGAGCCATCCAATGATATGTTCCCTCTCCCATTTTTTCAGGAGCTTCTGACATAAAATAGCTTAGTCCAAAATCACTTAATTTTATTTTAAAATCTTCATCTATTAAAACATTTGAACTTTTTAAATCACAATGTAATATTTTTCTACTATGTATATATTGTATAGCTATTGCAATTTGGAAAGAAATTTTTATTTTTTGATAATCAGTTAAAAATCCTCTTTTATTATGCAAGTATTCATATAAAGAACCTTTTGGTAAATATTCTGTTATCATATAATAATTATCATTATCTATTGTAGTCCCCATATAGAGAAGTATATTTGGATGTCTCATTGAAGAAATTATATTTATTTCATTGATAAATTTTTTTAAAATATATTCATTACCTTTTTTACCATATTTTAATTTTATTTTTTTTAAAGCAACTTTTTTCCCTTGCCATTCTCCTAAAGATACTTGACCCATTCCTCCTTCCCCTACTATAGTTTTTTCTTTTTTTATTTCATCATAATTAATGAAAAAATTTAAACTATTATTATTTAAAGAAGAATAAAATTCTGACTTTTGTAATTTATTCATTTCTTTAATATAAGCTTCATTTTTTTTTTCATTTGATGAAGATGAACTTAAATCACTTGAATAATAATTTTTTTTTTCATTTTCTTTTTCCTTTTCCTTTTGCTTTTGTTTTTCCTTTAGTTTTTCCTTAAGTTTTTCTATTTGTTTCATTCTAACTTTTCTAGTAACTATGTAATTTTCAATTTTATTATCTATTTTTTTGGTTACTTTATTTATATTTTTATTATTAATATTATTATTAATTAAATTATTGTTATTACTTATATTATTACTATTTATATTACTTTTATCATTTGTATCAATTTTATATTTCTCTTGTTCATTTTTAGATATAAATTCAATAAATTCAATTAATGAACCTATAAGTTTTATTTCATTTTTATCTGTTAATTTAAATACATTTGATATTATTTGATTATCTAAAATTAATAATTTTTTTCCATCAATTGAATTACTTTCTATATAAGAAACATATTTTTCTAAATTTATTTTTTGAAATAATATTTTTACATTATCAACTGACCAATCCTTTACATTTGGATTTTGCTTTACAGAATTTAATATTTCAACTAATTGCTGGTCATTTACTTTACCTTTTGTTTTTTCTTTAATATTTTTAATTTTATTCAGTATTAATAGTGGTATTTTTTCTATAGGTTTTTTTCTATTAGTTGTTTTAAGAAATTCATTATATTTTTTAGTTGTAGTTTCATTAAATAAATTAATAGATTCAATATCATTAATTATATTACTGTCATCATTATTAGTTTTTAATACCCCATTATCCCAATATTCATATTTAATTTGCCCTAATTTATTTTTATATTCTCCTTTCCCATGTTTAACATCATTTTTGAATTCACCTTTATATTTTCCACCATTGGCAAAAATTATTGTACCTTCTCCATGCATTTTTCCATCTTTAAACATACCTTCATACCTATCTCCATTTTTAAAATAATATATTCCCATTCCATTTGGTAAATCATTACAAAAATTTCCCTTATATATTTCCCCTTTTTCATTATAGAAAAAAGAACCTTTTCCTTCTTTTTTATTATCCTTCCAATTTCCATCATATTTATCACCATTTTCATAATAACAAATTCCATAACCATCTTTTATTTCTCCTAGAGCTTGCCCATGATATTGTTCTTTATTTAGATGAAAAGATTTCATTTTTACTGAAGAACAACGAAAATTTTTCTTTTCCTTATCTTCTGGTGGTTCATCCTCTTCACTTATTGCATTTGTAATTTTTCTTTGAAGGGAAGTACTATTTTCTTCATTTCCCATAATTTTTAATTATTTACTAATTCTCACATTGTTCTATAATTTCATTGAATTTTTCCTCTAAAATATTGGTTATTATTTCTTGTAAATTTTCTTTTCCATAGATAACTTTTACTTGGTTATCTTTATTATTATCTTTCAATTTGCCCTCCTTTTTCTCTTTAACCATATTAGAAAATTTAATAATTTATACCAAATTTTTCTATATGCCTTTTTGCTTTTGTTCGACAAATTCAACAGCATTATCTGGTGAATATAATCTCATTACATATACAAACATATCTGTAATTTTTTCTTCAGTAAGTGGCTTTTCTTCAAAGATAATATTATTAAAAACAATATAGCTGTATGCTATAACTTGTTCCATTGATAAAATCCAATAATTTATTATTTTTTCTATTGAATCTAACTTTAACTTGTCCATCAATTCCTTTTTGTTATTGTTTTGTATAAGTTCATTTATTAATGTATCAACTAATTTATCTGCATTTACATCTGCTGATTTGTTAGCACTAATGACAAAATAAGCTAATGCTTCTTTCGGTGCATATTTTCTTTTTATAATTTCATTAAATTTTTTCATATTCATATTTCATCTCATTCCTTTCAAAAAAAGGAAATGAATTCATTATTGATCTCATTTCCTTTTTATTCTTTTATACCTATTGCAATTGCAAGTGCTTTGTTAAGTTTTTTTATGGTTTTCTCTTGCAATGCTCCGACTTTTCTAATAAGTCGCCTTTTATCTATTACTCTTACTTGTTCTGTCAATGCCGTAGAATCATATTTAATTCCTTTAAACTTTTTTATTACAATATGTGTTGGCAATTTAACTTTTCTATCTATTTTCTTTGTAAGTGGAACAATTATTACTGTATTTGCAAATTTGTTTCCAATATCATTTTGAACTATTACTACAGGTCTTGTTCCTCCCTGTTCACTACCTATTGCTGAATCTAAATTAGCATAGAAAATATCGCCTCTTAAATACTCATTTTCCACTTTTTTTGCCTCCATTTTTATAATTTCGCAAATATTCCATTTGCTCTTTATCTTCTAATTCTCTTTCATAGTCTGATTTGCATTTTCCTGCACCTAAAAAAAATAAATATGTAATTACTGCAAATACAAACATACTTATAAATATTATTATCGTCATTTCTTCTACTCCTTCATTTAAAGGGCTACTATAAAATACAGTAGCCCTGTATTTCTCTATTCCTTCCACTAATTCATTAAACGGCAATCAGCTAAACTGCTCCACAGGAATTCCACCTACCTGTCAGCGACAGGCTTGTACTCAATGCTTGGGACGGTTTTATCACGCTCGTGCTATGACTATACAAGTGTATCATTATACCTATTAACTATCTTCGCCTTATGAGTAGCTATCTCATATTTAAGTTAAGTAGTTTGTAAGGCTACTTATTAACTAGCTCCAGATAATAGGAATGTATTTAACAAATTTATATTCAATTTTCAAAGTCCATTTTTTTGTTGGGAATTTTTCAAGAAAAAAATCCCCCCTACTTCTCCTGTGAAAAAATAGGGGGTTTGTACCAAATTTTTTTTAATTTTTTAAGAATTTTTTTAATTTTTCTAAAATTTTATTCTTACGATTTTGAATTGTCATAAATGGAATACCAAGCATTTCTGCATATTCTCGCAATGTTTTTTGTTCAAAAAATAATGCTTTAATTAAATTATATTCTTCATCATTTAATTGAAATAATGCTTCTTCTAATTTTTCAATTTCCATTTTTCTTTCAATTTCAAATTCCAAATTATAATTAGAATCTGGAATTACATCTTTTAAAACAGTTCCATTATCATCTTCTTTATCATAAGAAATAATTTTAATATTTCTTTCAGTTCTGTTTATATATTTTAGTCTTTGTTCTTCTGGGTCTATTGTTTCATATTCTCTTTTAGATACTTCTAATAAAATGTCATCTAATTGTATAAATTTTTTCTTTTTATATGTAATATATTTGTTTCTCTTTTCTTTTAATTCTTTATATGTAATTTCTTCATAAATGCCTTTCTTTATCTTAATAAAACATTTTGCATTTTCTTTCATTTTCTTACCTCCATTCAAATTTCAAAATTTTTGAAACTTGAATAAAGGCGGACTACGGCATTTAGGAGTAACAAAAAAGACGCCAGAACATTTTAATAAACGCTCTAACGTCTCAAAAGCCAAACGCACAAATACAAATTCATCTTCTCTAGGATTATCTACAATAAAAATGAAATCAATGAATTCTATTTGTTTATTCACAAAAACCACCCCTTTCGGCTATTGCCTAATAAGAGTGGAGTTAAAAGTTTATATAAATAATTAAATTCTTTAACATATTATATTTATTACACTATTTCTATTCCTCCTCACACAAAATAAAAGCCATACATTAACAATTTTCATCTTTTGCATTTCTAATAATGTTATCAGATGTGGAACTCGCACCTAATAGGCTTTTAAATTGTGCTTATTATAATATCTTTTTTTCCGTTTAGTTCATTTTTTGTATAATTTTGTAAAATTTTGTAATTTTTCGTAAAAAAGTCCGTTTATCGTTGAAATACTGCGGTTTGTATTGACTTTACATAACTTTTGTGATAGAATGGGGCTGGAATTTGAAAAAAATATTTGAAAATTTAATAAGGAGGACTTCATTATGATTAATGTCTTAATTGCAGATGATAGTGCTGTCCAAGCGGAACAGTTGTCAAATGTTTTATCAAAGGAAAAAGATTTTAAGATACTAAAAATTTCAAAAAATGGTATGGAAGCATATACTGATTATCTTACTCTAAAGCCTACTGCTCTCGTACTTGATTTAGATATGCCAGTAATGTCTGGTATTGAAGTTATTAATGAACTTTCTAATGATACAAATTTCGATTCAAAGAAAAATATTATTGTCGTTTCAGGCTCAATGCCTTTTCGTTCGCAAATTAGCAACCCCAACAAAATAAAATGGATTTTTTCAAAGCCTCTTGATTATGACCGATTAATTGAAGAAATAAGAGAAATTAAAAGAAATGAAGGTTTAAAACCTAGTTTAGAACAAGATTTAGATAAAATGTTTACTGGGTTAGATATTAAGCCTTATACAAAAGGCTCTAGATATTTAAAAACTGCAATAAATATTGCATATTACGATGTAGAACGAGATATAAATATTTCTAATATTATTAAGCTAATTTCTTTTAGATATAAAATGCCTCATTTAGATAGTATTCAGTCTGCTATGGACAAAACTGTAAATACAATATATTATAAAAAAGTAAGCGATATAAAATTAAAAGAAGCATTTTCTGCTGATTATAAAATAACAACTAAAGACTTTATAAATAGGGCTTTATATTACATAGACAATACTTAAAAAGGAGTAGTATTTTTACTGCTCCTTTAATTATTTTTATTTGAGTTTTTTTCAATATTTCTAAAACTTTTAATAATTTTTTCACTTACTGTAAAAAATTCTTCTTGAGTTTTTTCATCTAATTTTTGTAATTCTTTAAACATATCTTTATATCTTATTTCAAGTTGTTTTTTCATAGCAAAATCATCCATTAATAAATAATCGTATGAAGTGTCCAATTCTATAACAATTTTTCTTAATAATGTTAAAGATGGACATTTATTATTTCTTTCTATATTTGATATATAACTCGGAACACTTCCAACTTTCTCTGCAAGTTCTTCTTGTGTTAAGTTTTTTCTATTTCTTAATTCTAAAATTCTTTTGCCTACATTATTATCCATAATAATACCCCATTTTTATAAAATACTATTATTATGATAATATTTTAAGCAAATTTTTAAAATAAATTCATAAGAACAAAAATATTGCTGATAGTAATATTGTAGGCAAAAAAAATTAATCTTCCCTACTATATGTTTCTATAATAAAATCTGCCTGTCGCTCTGTAAGCCTTTTATTAGCAACTGCTAATCTTAACAATGATTTTATATTTTCCCATTTCATAGTCCTACATCTTCCTTGTGCAGTTTGTTCTACATATTCTACTATTTCTTCAAAAATATAATATGGTATATTTACCTCTGGATTTATTTGTTCATTTAATTGTTCCATTCTTCTTCTCTCCTTATTGCTTTATATTAGCATTTATTATTAATAATTTCAATACTTTTTGCCAAATTTGTTGCGTACAATCCCCTTATCTTTTGTCATATTTTGCTATATTATAAGTAAATTTGCAAAAAAGAGGTGGTAAATAATGTATTTATCTGAGGCTTTACGTTTTAGAATTAAAACTTTAATAAATGATAATAATATGAATGGAAATAAACTAGCACTGTATTCTGGAATTAATCGTTCTAATATAAATAGATTTTTAAGAGGACAAAATAAGTCCATAACTATTGAAAGTATTACACTTATATGTCAAGCCTTAAATATTACTTTAGAAGATTTCTTTAATGATAAAGTATTTGATGATGTTGAAGTGAAAGATTAAAAATGTATGAGAAAATTTCTCATACATTTTTATTCATCTAATGATTCTTGTTTCTCATCTTTTCCCTTATAGAAAGTTCTAATATCATTAGTTACATTTTTAACTTCTTGTAATCCTATGCCTTGTGTACTATTGGCTACTCTATCAAGTGGTATTCTATCACTTAATTTTTCTATACTATCTTTACGAGTTTGCTCAATTTCAGCTAGGTAACTATCTAATTTATTCTTTTCTCCTGTTGCTAATTTAGTTCTAAATCCTGTCGAATCGTGAAAATTTCTTTCTAAATCAATTTTTATTTCTTGTTCTGTTACAAAATCTATATATTTTTTAAATTGTTCAACTTTTTCTTTATAAAGCTCTAATATTCTTTCAAAACTTGCAATATACTTACCATCTTCTGCTCCTATTAGTGTTAATTCCTGCATTCTTTTTATAGCATTAAAGTGTTTTTTAAAGTCATTACTTGAATTCTCATCTATTTTTAGCATATCGTTCATTTTATCAGCATATAAAGAATAAATATAATTATAGACTTCTTCTATTGAACCTATATCATTTTCATCAATGCTTTCAATCATTTTATATAAATTATTGAGTTCATTATTATCATTTAAATTATATTTTTCAAATAGTAGATTAAAAATATCATTTCCAAAAACTGCCTTGATGCTTTGATATAAATTCCCTTTTATTCCATCTTTTCCAGTGTTTGCAATGTATTTTCCATATTGATGTTTCTCAACCTCTGGGCTATTACTAACAAATAAATTATTTGCTATTATTTCTCCATCCTTTATCTTTTTATATGAATTTTCTGCTGTATAGTCTACATCTTGTATCATTGCTTCTACTTCTGGATTATCTTTTGCTATTGTTTGACACATTTCTTTGAATTTTTCTTGTATCTTTACCATTTCCTGTACATAAGGTAAATCTTTCATTTTGTCTACATCAACATTCCACACCATATATTGTTGCATTTTCTTTATCTCATTGAATACTACCCTTATGCTTTCTGGACTTATTTCACTAATATTATTCATTTTGCAAAAATATGCCCTAAAGCAAGTTTTCATACAGTCTTGTATTGTATTTAAAGTAATAGTATCATTTTTTCTAGCATTTTCATCAATTGTTTTTGTATCACTTAATATTTTTAAATATGGATATCCATATTTTCGCTTTTCTTCGTCATCTAATGCTGTTTCATAGTTTTTATCAAAATCACTTGTCATTTCTTGAAAAGAATAATCTGTTTTATGATGTTCTGTATTTAAATGCATTTCTATTAACTGGTCTTCTGGAATTAAACACGAAACCATATCACATATATTAATATAATAATCATAAAATGAGCCTGATGACTCATTTCCCATATAAAACCCTTCTCCTAAATCTAGAAAATGAGGTTTCATATCTCTTATATTAGTTTTTGAATTAAACCATTCAGTCCATTTTTCAATCTCTGAATCGCCCAAATCAAATCTATTTAAAAATGTATCATAATCAACTAATAAATATTTTAATCTTTCTGGCTCATCCTTCCATTTTTCTTTATATTCTGCCATCTTACTTTCATATTCTTGCCTTATAACTCCTGTATTTGCTAAAAAATCTATGTAACGCTGTGGTAATGTCGCATATGAAGTTTCTGTACCAAAAGCTGATTCATTAAAAACATGATATAATTCAT
Source organism: Ophryoscolex caudatus (assembly GCA_023806825.1). Classification (NCBI taxonomy): domain Eukaryota; phylum Ciliophora; class Litostomatea; order Entodiniomorphida; family Ophryoscolecidae; genus Ophryoscolex; species Ophryoscolex caudatus. Next base: position 8,557 of record JAJJLC010004377.1, read on the forward strand.
GTTTTAAAATGGCTGGTAAGTCATCAGATTTACCATAAATAACTCCCATTTCAATATGTGCTGAAGCTAATGCTCCTTCAAACATTTCTTTTTTTTGTACCTTATCCGCTATCTTTTCTAGCATTTGTTTGATATATGAACTATGTTTTTCTCCATATTTTCTTACAAAATCTTCATAAGTTTCATTAAATATTTGAATAATTATATCTTCAAGATTTTTACCTTCTAGTGAAAGCCTTGTATCATTTTTCGTACTCAATTTTGCCTCCTTTAAAAGAATGAAATTATAATTATTTTAGTATTGCTTTTTTCTCTATATAATTATGATTTTTGTTGTTCTTCTGTCAAATCCTTCATTTGAGACTTTCCTATATCATTTGTAGAATTGTTTATTTCAGTTAATCCCACACCTTTTGTTCCTTTACTAATATCCTGCGGATTTATGCTTTCACTTTTTTTTGAATTTGCAAAATATTTAGGGTCAATTTCCCCAGAAGAATATACCCAATTTGTTATTGTTTCTTTTAATTCTCCATTTTCTGTATAAAAATCTTTATGTTGAACTTCAATTTGCCCTTTTCCTTCCATAAAAGCCTGTAGCGTTTCTTGATTAATAGGGAATGTTGCAGGTCTAAAATATTTTCCATCTTTATAAATAGGATTTGAAAAATCAATCAACATTCCTTTTCCATTTCTTATTATACAGTTAAATGCGTGTCCAACATTAACTCCATCTCTTTCATTTGAAGCAAATCCATAAATCATCATAGGGTTATATCCTAAAAAAGACAAGATATTTTGAGCAACTGCACTTCTTTCAACACACATCCCCGTGTTATTCCTTTTAAAGTCGCTGATTGATAGAATACAATCATCATTTTCTATATCTGTTTTTGAATCATATAAAGCATTTCTTGCACTTTCAGTAGCTTTTAATCCAAAATAATTTATAATAATGCGTTGTATCATTTGCATTATATAATTATTGTTTACTAAATCTCCTCTTTTAACATTATCTGGATTTGCACCCTTTATAAAATCTATTATTGTTTTATAAAATGACATATCGTCTATAACAAAAGACGATATATCTATTCCACTTTTTGCTATTTTTGTTTTTTGGGGAATATATCCTATAACTTCAGGATTTTTCCTTACTCCCATTGCTCTTGACCTCATTACAGTAAATGGAGATAATTCTTCTCTATCCTCTATTGCATTTTCTTCTAATTCTGATATTCTTTGTTCTATAGTTTTTTCTATATCATAATCTTCTAAATCCAGTATTTGCTGTATTACTTCTTTTTCATCCATATAAAATCTCCTATCTTGACACTTGTTGTTCTCCGTTAGTCCTTTGTGTTTGTAACTGTTTTGTTTCTGCTATTACACTATTTATTTCTTGAAGTCCTAAACTATTGGTATCTCTTGTTATTGTTTCTGGAGTAATATCATATGCATTAGGTCTTGTATTTACAGTTTTCTTTTCTGCTTGTGTATCAGTTATACAATACCATCCCTTCCTTGTCGAATCATAAATAGCCTCACTTGGAATTTTTCCATCTTGTCTTGCAAGAACTCTAGTTAATGAAATCTGTTGTCTTCTTAATAATGGTATATCTTTTCTTTCTTTTTCATCAGAAACCTTAATTAGATTTCTTTCAGTAAGCCCTTTTCTATAACTTATTTCTTCCTCAACAGAGCTTTGAGTTAAATTTCCACTTCTTAAATAATCTTGTGCATATTGTTTATCAATTTCTGCTCTTGTTCTACGATATTTAGGCAAATTATTTGTTCTTCTATTTTCTTCAGCCTCTATATGCATTTGTTTTGATTGTTCATTATCTCGAATTTGAAGTAGTATTTTATTTACTTCTGGAATTGATACAAATTTTTCTAAATAATCTATACCTCCATCTATTGTTAAATTATCAGCTTCCTTTAATAGTCTTGCCATAGATGGCATTAGTTTTCCCATATACCATTCTGGGTCATCTATGTAATTTGTAGCATTATTATCAAAATCTCCAACAAACTTTCCACTCTTTACACTATTAACAACTCTTAAAATATTCTCATCTTCACAATTCGCTCTTAATGCATAAGCAACTCCTTTTTCACTCGCCTCATAATCTTTTATAAAATCTCTCACCCATTGCATTTTTCTTTGATGAGCTAAAACTTTCTTTTGTTGTTGCTCATCCATTTTAGTAGGATCATATTCAGAAACTGTTTGTTCAATATCTGATAATACTTGTTTTTTACCTCCATAGTATTTCTCTAATCTTTCACAGTTTTCTTTCTGAATATCCCACGGTGTTTCTCTTTGGACTGTATCCATTATAAATTTTCTTGGTGAATAGTCTTTTCTTAAATCTCCCATTTGTAAAGCATATTGTTCTATATATTGTTTTGCTGAAATTTCAGTACCATCTTTCAATTTTACTTGTCCATTTGTTGCCAAATGACTAAAAAAGAACTGTTGTATAAACTTTTCAGCTGACATTTCTCCTTTATATTTTCCATCTGGAATTAAAAATGTTTTTTGGAGTAATTGTGGATTTATTGTTTTTATAAAATCCTCAAACGACGCTTGGACTTTTTTCCCATCCTGTTCAATTTCTATTGTACCATTGTTATGTGGCATTACATATGGATAATCTCCTGTTTTTTCTTGAGCTGAAGCCATTTTTGCTGATTTTCCTAATCTACTTTCCAACTCAACTTGAAAATAGTGCGAAATATTTTCAAATAATGCTTTACTTTCATCTTTTCCTATTTGTTTTGCAATTTCATTAATTTGCTCTGGTGTACTTTTCTCAAGTTGTCTATAAATTAATTCATAATACATCTCTTGTCCGTCTTTTATTAGTTTTGCTCTATCTTCTTTTGATAAACTTTGATTTTGTGATATACCTTGTATCTCACTCTGCATATTTAGTATCAAATCAATGGCACTCTTTTTTGTTCCATCTAAATTATATTCTTTTTGCAAGATTGGATATTTTTTTAATATGTCTGTTATCCCTCTTACACATATTAAATCATCTAGAATAGGAGTTGTAACATCATCTCTTTCTTGTAATCCATCACTTTCATAATGTGATTGTCCATCCCACGAATTTACATTTGCTTTATATCGTGCTATATTAAATTTTCCTTGTTCAATATTCATTAAATCAGTTATTTCTTTATCAGAAAGTCCCATCGTTTCTAAATATTGTCTATATCCCACTTCATTTGCATTGTTTTCTATTGAATATGCATCATAATTTCCAGTTTTTTTATCTCTACTGTACCAATCATTTTCAAGATATCCCATTAATGCAAAATCTCTTCCAAAAGTTATTGCATCTTTACTGCTTACATTTGTTTTTGCCATCAAATATTGTCTATGATGGTTGTATTTCGTGAAATACTGTTTTATATAATGTTTTACAAGCCAATAATCTTTTATTAGCGTCT
>JAJJLC010004378.1:0-12010 GCA_023806825.1 Ophryoscolex caudatus
AATCCCCAATCCCCAATCCCCAATTATTTTTTTCCAAAAAAATTGTATTTTAACTCAAATAAAAAAATATATATAAAATTAGTTAAATTTTATGATTTAATAATTTAAATTATTAATTACCTTCTGATTTTTCCTGTAATAATGTGTCTGCTTCATTAACTTCTTTTTCAGTATCTTCAATATTTTTCATTTTTCTTTTTCTAAGACATAATATAAATATAACAAGTATTAATATAATAACAATAGGAATTAAAATAAATATCCAAACATAATTATTATTTTCTTCTTCTTCTTCTTTTTCAAAATCTAAAATTTTAGAGTTATAAATATATTTATCATTACTTCCATCTTTTTTAACAATATTTGCAACTATTCTAACAATAAATTTATCTTTTAAATCATTTTTATTATAATCAATATCTATATATATATCTTTTTCATTTGATTTAAATGTTAAACCTTTTTCAATATTATTTTCATCTCTATTTCCTACATATATAGTATCATATATTTTATTATCAAATTCATTATTTAATTTAAAAATATCTACATTATATGTTACATCTTTTATAAAATCATAAGAATTTTTAATATTATTTATTAATAATTTAGATTTTGAGTTTTGTTCATTATTATTATTTATAATAATTGAATTATTAAAATTAGTATAATTATCAAATTCATTTAAATTATTTAATGAATAATATATAATAGAATAATTTTTATAATTTTCATCACCTAAATCATTTTTATTTATCCATAATTTAACCCCTTCTTGATCTTTTAAATCTACTATTAATCTTTTTCTACCATTATAATCAAATATTAGTGTTTCATTATTTGTATTATCAGGATATAAATTAACCAATGTATCAAAATTATTTTTAACTGGAATATTTTCAGCAATATCTATAATTATATATTTATCATTAATTGAATCTTTTTTAAGTAAATAATAATCTAATGAAGAAGGTTTAGCTAAACTTGAGAAATAATATTTTTTTGAAAATAAAATCATTTCTTCATTATCTATTTTATTGTTTACTTAATATTGTGTTTTTATTTTATTATATATATTTTTATTGTTTTCATTTTTTTCAACAACTAAAAATAGATAATAATTATCATCAGTTTTAATTTTTTCTGATGATATATTAATTATACCTGTTTTTTCATATTTTAAATAATAACCAGGTATTATATCTTTTGTTAAATCTTTTTTAGGATTTATAATAAGTGAGTTTAATTCTTTTTCATTAATTATATAACTATTTATATTAAATAGATCTTCATTATTATTTGTTTTATATTCAATATCATGAAGTAAAACTTCTATTTGTATAGCATTATTTAATTTGGTATAAAGATATTGTGGGAAAACTTCCTCAGTAAAAGGTAAATATATTTCATTTTTATCATTAACATTGATTTGATATAATCTATTATTATATTTTTTTTCATAATTTAATAGTATAATTGATGCTTGATTTTTAACTTTATTATTTTCTATGTTGAAACCTTCTTTGTTTACTTCAATTTCTTGATAATAATTTCCCTTTATATTATAATTTTCTTTATTTATATTCAAAATAGCATCTCCTTCTATAGTTTTCAAATTTAGTATATAATTATCTGTTTTACCATTAATATTTTCTTCTAAAAATAAATTAAGTTTATTATTATCTAAAATATATAATTTGTCAGTATTATATGGTAGTAAGGATTGTGTTGTAATGCCTCCATTAAATACTAATTTTATTAAACTATTTTTATTTTCACTTTCTATAGTTAATAAAATATAATTATCTTCTTTTTGATTAATACTTTCTGGATCTAATTTTAGAATATTATTATTTGAAAATTGGGAGTAACTATCATTTTTTGGGAATAAATCTTGTATTGAATCTGAAAATAATTTTCCATCCATATCATTTTGTGTATAAAATTTAGAATACATTTTAACATTAGCTTTATTATTTAATAAAGGTAAAGCATATATTAAATTATTCTTATTACTATAATAATGATTTAAATTTAGTAAAACATGACAGAAATTATCTTCTTCTGTATCACATATAATACTTCTTTCATTAGTTAAATGATAATATATTTTATCATTATTAAATAAAGTTTGTACTTCTAAATAATAATATAAATAATTATTTAATTCTCCTTCTGGTAAATTATCATTATTAGTAATTCCAATAGAAAAAATAACTCCTTTCAAAAGAATCTTTATTAATTTTTTCATTTTTACAATCTATAACACATCTTCCGAAACCACTTTTTGTATTTAATTCCCAATCAAAATTATCTTTTGAACTTATAGTTTCATTACCTACTTTAATATAAGCCTTTCCATATGGGGAATATAAATTCAAACTTATTTTTTTATAATCTTCAGGTATTATAATAGTATAATATTTAAGTTCATTTTTATTAAAACTACCTTTAATATAATTATCCAATCTCATTTCAACTATATTATTATTTTTATTATTTATACTAAAAGATACTTCAGTAAATTCTGTATCTAAATTTGTTTTTTCATCACTTTTTATCTGTATATATAATTCACATCCAACTTCACAAATTTTTGTATTTTCTTTAGAATATTTCAAAACTCCATATGTAGGGTTGAAAGTTAATAAGTTGTTATCATCAAAATCTGGTAATTTTACCCTATTATTCCAATTGAAATTTTCTTCTATCTTATTTTTTTCTATTAATTTAGCAAAAATTTTTGCATTTCCTTTATTAAACATGAAATTTATTTCACCTTCTTCATCTAAATCTACTTGAGTATAAAAATATTTTGAACCATTTTGTAATAATTTATAATTATAGACTTTATTTTTATAGATATATTCTGGAGATTTTGCAGCATTATAAACATTTGTTTTAATAATATAAGGACTTACTGTTTTATTTTCTAAAAATATTTTTTTTATTCCTATAAATAAAGAGCATTGTAAATTATTAGTACAAAATTTTTCTGCTTCATTTTTAATGAATATTGTATAATCTTTTTTTAAATTATATTTAATAAAATCTTCTTCTTTTTGATCACCTATTTTTATAGTAACTTCAATTAATGGAGAACCTTCTATTTCTAATAGCATTTCATAATCAAATTTAATATCAATAAAAATGCCATTAAAATCTTTATTATATATAAATGGATATATATAATATGAATTAGTGAAATTTGAAGGATGTGGCATATCTGAAATTAAGAGTAATGGGGTGGATTCTGATTTTTCCCCAGTATAAATAATCATAGCACAATCTTCAGTATCATCTTTCACTTTATGGAAATAATTTTCAACCTTTAACATAAAAGCAAAACTTGAGCCAAAATTGATATCATCTTTTTCAACTTCATGGTGAATACTTGTGATATTTACAAAATCAATAAAATTATATTTATATGTCATACTACAATCTAAAGTTTTTATAGTGAAATAAAAATCATTATTTAAAGTATTATTTATAGGATAAAAATAATCTGGATTATGTATTTCAAAAGGCATAAAATTATTTTTTTTATTAACATATTCTATATTAATTTCATTAGGATTCATTCTAGTATAGCCTCTATTATAAAAATCAGTTTCATATTTTAATTCTATAAATGAATTATCTGTACTTCTAATTTCTATATAATAATTTTCTTTAAATTCTTCAGTTATTTCAATAATTTGTTTTTTATGAACATGTCTAAAATTATATTTTTTTACTAAATTTTGATAATTTTTATCTTCATATAAATAAATATCAGCATTTCCTGTTAAAACTGTGAAAAATATATTAAAATATTTTATATTTTTATAATCTGATATTCTAATATTAAAATAATTTTTAGGAGAAATTACACTTGTTGCATAAACTATTTCTGGTGCTAATTGAACTTCATCTAATTCATTATTTATTTCAATTGCATATTTACATTCACCATGATTTGGATAATCATCATTAGATTCACATTTAACTATTGTTAAATATTGTTCTTTAATTTCAGATACTGGATCATTATTTATATCTTTTTCAATATTACCTATAGCATTTTCTTTTTTATTTACATAATATTGACTAATTGGTGCTATTATATCTAATTCTTTTCTTTCTTTTAATTCATTAAATTTAGTTTCATCTAAATTACATTCAGGAAAAGTTTTACAAGAATATCCATACATATGGGGTTTTCCTCTTATTGATAATAAATTAGCACTATATATTTTATTTTCTGAATTTTTATTACTGAAAGTATTATGACGATAAATAAATATATCTCCTGAATTTAAAGAATGAGTATAAACTTTCCCATTAATTAAAGGCATAATAAAAGATTGTATTTCTTGTAAATCTTCTTCATAATAAATTTGGAAGTCATAAGATATTTCTCCTAATTCTTCTTCCTCTTTTTCTTTAGGTGTAAATTTTTTAAAACAAAAATAATTTTCTGATTCAGAATATTCTTTAGGTAATTTAATAAAATAATTATTAAAAACATCTAAAGAATATTTTTTTACTTCATTATTCATTAACATAAATGTTATAGCTTGATTGTAAATATTTAATAACATAGTTGCATTTTTTTTATTATCTACATTTTTAATTTGATAACAATTTAATCCATTTTCAGTAGATCCATAAATGTGATCTAATATTTGTATTTCTATTTTATTATTATAATTCTGATCCACAAAATCAAATCCTACTTCTACTTTTTTTTCACTATAATTTTCAGTAGGGATTAAAGTAATGATAAAATTACTTGAATCTTTTTTGTCTAAATCACTTAAATTAATGATAATCCCATATCCATTTTCAAACTTTTGGGAAGGTAAAAATTCTTTTTTAGTACCATCAGAATCATATTCTACTTTCATTGAGAAATAATTTATATTTTCTCCTAAACTATAAAATAATATTTTATTAGTTGTAATATTTTTTAAAGAAAAATAAATTTGTGTTAAATCTGATATTTTAAATTTTACTTTTTTTTCATCAGGTGATATATATATTTCAAATTTTTTAATAAGTATAAAATTAATTATTAATATAATAATTAACAAAAATAATAATAATGGGCAATTCTTGTTTTTGCCATAATATTCATTTTATTAAAGATGTAAAATTAAGTGTTTGTTTCCAAAAACAAGATATCATTTCTAAATCTGATCAAGTATTACTTAAAGATGAAGATAAAGTTAATACAAATGAAAAACAAAAAAATAAAAAACAAACAAAAAATAAAATGAATGAAATATTAAATTATTTTAATGAAGGAGAAAAAGAAATAATAAATAATATTAAAAAAAAAGAAAAACCAAAAAAATCAGCAAAAAGAAAACCAGATAATACTATGGATAGTAGAGATGAAAATAAATATGAATTAATGTTAAAAAGATTATTAGAGCAACAAAATATAAAGAAAAATGGACCAAAAAGAAGAGAAACTATAAGAAAAGATGGAGATAAAATAAAAGATATAGTAAAAAATTTATTAATAGAAAATAAAAATGATGTATTAAAAATTAAAAATAAAAATGAAAACAATTCATTATTGATAAAAAATAAATTTAGTCAAAAAGGAAGATTTTCAGTTACTATTGATAGAAATTCTTTATTAGTAAATAATAATAATGATAATAAAAGAAAATTTCAACAACAATATTTTCATAATAGAAATACTATATGCGAAGTAATAACTGAATCAAATGGAGGTTTGATTAAACAAAAATCAAATGATTCTTAGAATATATTCATAAAATACATTTTTTACAATAGCAAAAAGAACAAGTGAATATATTTTTTAGTATTTTTATAGTTTTCAATATATTCAAATATTATTTAAAATAGATATTATTAACAATTCATTCATTATTAAATTTGAATTATATATAATGTTGGCACTATATTGTCGAATTAATGCAATGAATTTAAATAGATGAATATATAAGATAATTAATATAAATGAACTTATAATATGCATCAAATAATATTGACTTTTTGATGATTATAATATAAATTATAATTAATATAAATTTCTTATTTTATTTAAAAAAATAATAATTAAAATAATTTAAATTATGTATTCATTATTATTTATAAAAATATATATGAAGGGGATTGGGGATAAAAATAATAATTTATCTTTTTATTATATTTAATATACTTATTTTTTATTCTTTTTCATAATATTTAAATTCAAAAAATGTCTAACGAAAGAAAAGAAAACACTTTAGTAAAAAATTATTTTTTAGTGGATTCAGTTACCCAAAAGAGTTGCGTTTTGTAAAAATTTTTTTTTCCCCAAAAACAGTACCTCATCGTTCTTTAAAGTCATATAAACAAAAAAAAATATCCTTTAATATTGAAACTTTAAATATTACAAATGGTAAAGATAAAAGAACAACAATAATATTAAAAAATTTACCTAATGATATTTCTAAAGATGAATTAAGGTCTATTATTGAACCTTTGGGGAATATAAATTTTATATATATACCTCTCTTAATTAAAAATAAAAATAATTATAGAAATAATTTACCTTGAGCTTATATAAATGTCATAAATTATAAAACAATTTTAAAAATAGTTCAAAAATTTGAACAATTAAAAATTACGAATGCCTTCCAGAATTGCAGAGATTTCTCAAAAATAGAAATTTTTGATTCAGGAACACAAGGAAAGCATGCATTAATAAATAGATTTAGTTTAGAAGAAAAATATCTTCCTCCAAACCATCCAATATCATTTTCTTAAAAGGTTGATGTAAAATACTGTAAATATAAGGAAAGAAAAAATATTGTTTTTGGTTTAGGAAAAATAATTATTTTTTAAAAGAATACAATATGTATTTATAGATATATTATAATATATATTATGAACTCTTATAATATATAAAAACATTTAAAGTTTATTATTGTTAGAGTTATTTCTTATTTAATTACTTAAATTTTATCTTATGAAATTATTATATTTAATATTATAATATTAAATAAAATATTATTTTATCATAAGATAAATATAATATAAATTCTATATATTAATTATTATTTTAGTAAAAAATAATTAATTTTTAATTTAGTTAAAATATTAATTGATAAATTTTTTTTTTAATATTTAAATTTTAATGGGGATTGGCGATTAATAGATTTTTAAAAATTTTTATTTTTTATAAATTTAGGAGGGATTATTTCTAGGAATATTGGAATATGTTAAAGAAATTTTATCATTTAAAAAAATTTAATAAGGAAGTAAATATTCCAATCATGAAAATTACCTTTTATCTTAAACTAGGGAAATTAAAAATCTAAAATTTTAAAATATTAAATATTTTAAGATTTATATATTAAATATAGACTATTTTTATAATTTTATAGCAAATTAAATCTTTAAATAATTATAAAACTTGACAATACTATAAAATAACAACATAATATATTTAAGTGGATTTTTTTTAACTTTATTAATATTTCCCTACAACATTAGACATTCATTTGAAATAAAGAAAAAGATTTTAAGAATTATTTTTCAATTAATAAATTTTAATTTTAAATAAATTAATTATTTTATTTTTTGGTATGAGGAATCACTGGTTATTTTGATATAATGTAAAGGGATTAAATACAATACAAACTATTTTATATAATCAAAAAATGTTAAGAAAATCTAAAGGTTTATCTTTTGAAAAAAAGGTAAAATAAAAAAGAAGGTTCTAGGATTATGATAGAAAATCCACTTACTTTTTTTTACTCCAAATCTTGATAAAATAAAACTAAAATATTACTGTATTTAAGGAATTAGAACTCCAACTTTTTGACCTCTAGAAAAAGGGGTCGTTCTAATTCCTGAAATACGGCAATTCATTTAATTAAATTTTTATTTATTTAAAAATAAATATTCATTTAAAATGAAAAATTATTTTATCTTAAAATTAGTTAAAATATATATCTTTTAATTTTTGAATTGAGATAAATTTTATGAAATATAAATAAATGATATTTAAATTTTTATTATATGTATAAATAATTGATATATAAATATTAAATTTGAATTAGTTCAAAAATAATGATATCTATGCAATATACATATATTTTTTGTGTTGATGGCTTTAATTCCTGAAACTAAATTTTTGGAAAGAGAGTTACCGTATTTTGCATAGTCTTGCCCTTTGCATAATCTTGCCCCCCTTTTTTTGTCTTTATCATCCCTAAAATTTTTTTTAAATATTTTTGCATAGTCTTGCCCCCCCCCTTGACGAAAGATTTTTCAAAAAACAGGGGGGCAAGACTATGCAAAATACAGTACTATGTGCCTATATTTTTTGAAAAGAAAGGATAGAATATGGTATTATTAACAAAAATATTTAGATTTTTCTAAAAATATATAAAATTCAGATTTTGCATAGTCTTGCCCTCCCCCCCTGTTTTTTGAAAAATCTTTCGTCAAGGGGGGGCAAGACTATGCAAAATACGGTACTTATAATTATTGGAATGCAGTAATCAAATTTAAATAAAAAAGCAAAGGGTGTGCAATTTTAAAGAAATTAAAAAGAGGAAATAATTAGAATATATTCCAAAAAGATTATCTTAAATAATCCATTACTATCCAATATTCTTCCAATATTCTCACTCTTTGATATTATTTGCTCATTAATATAGCATTTTTGAAAAAATTAAAATAAATAAATTCTCAGTGAAAAATAATAGATAATTCTTCTTCTTTTTTTTATCTCAAAGCAAAATTCTAAATGAAGAAAATGGCTTTAAAGATCATATGGTTAAATAATAATTTAATATGAGTTTTAAATATTTTCTTTTAAAATTAATCTATAATTTTTTTCAATTTTTATTCTTTCTTCTATTTAAGTATTAATAATTTTTTCTTAATTCTCCATAATTAATTGATATGAATACAACAAAATTAATAAATAATATAAAAATTTAAATAATATCATTTAAATAATATACTATATAAAATCCTATTTATACTGCAAATCTGACTTTCAAAAATAAACTAATAGGAAACCAATAACTAAAAACCAAAAACAATTATATAAGTCTCATTTTAATATAATGAGGTTATTTGGTTAATTTACTGATTATATATAAAAAGTGGTTTGAAGCATTTCTTTTTCTTTCATTTAATGAAAAAGTAATTTATAGTATATTATTAATTTGTTTTCTTATATTTTTTCTTATTCTTACACTTATATCAATGATAATGGTAAATAATAGAGAATAAAAAATAAAACATTTTGAAGAATTAATAATTGATGATTTATAGTGTGATTATTTATTGTATTGGTTTGAGAACATTTAATTCCAAATAAAAGGAAAAAACAAATAATTATTTAAATATTTAAAAATTAATTTCCAAAAAATTACAATATTATTGATAACTATGAAGTGTTACTAATTATAAAGTTTTTTAATAATTTAATAAAATATATTTGAAACTATATAAAGGATCATTTAATTTTATAAAATTTAAATTATATATTAAGAATTTCAAAGTATTTGTCCGAAATAAAATAAGCCTCTTGAATTAATTTATAAAGAAGAAAAAAGTAAAAATTAATATAAATGAAGAATATGTATTGTTAATTAAATTAAAGAACCAAGAAACATTTAATGCTCAATTTTTTTTAAATAATTAATGAATTAAATTCATTTTAAAAAAAAATAAAAAATAAATTATTTATATTATTTTCTATATTATATGGATAGGGGATTTAAATAATGAGATATTTTAGTTTTATTTTTTATCGAATTTTAATCATAATCTCATTTAACTATTTTTCATTTTTAGTTATAAGTAAATGAAAATTTGAAGAAATCATAAAAATATATATTGTATTTAAATAAGGATTTTATATTCTAAAAAACCAGCCAGGATTGTAAATTGAATCTTTTGAGAATTCTGGCAGCTTAGAAATAAACTTATTAAGGGTAAAAAGTTTATTCATCTATCTCTTTGACAAATGCTGATGAATGAAAAATTAAATTTTTTATGGTTAAATTGGAATTTTTCTTATCCTATAGTTTAGAGAAAATAGTGGTCTGAAATTTGGGAATGAAAAATCATTTTATCTAATTTTTTAAAAATTCATCCCTAATTTTTCTTATTAAATTAGAAAAAATGTCTAAATTAAAGATAATTAAAAGAAATTCCTTCCCTCTGAGCTTAACTTAAACCAAAGGTGTGTCTAATAAGAAAATAAATATATTGTAAATATTTTTTTTAATTTAAAAAAATGATTTTTTTATATTATGATATGTTAATTATCTATAAAATATAAAGAATTTAAGGAAAAGAGAGAATATTAGGGAATACTAAAAACTCCAATTATAAAATTTACTTTTCTTTTTTTTAAAAATTAAAAAAAATAAAGTCTAAAAGAAAAAAATTAAACAATTTATTATTCATTTTTAAAAAAAATAAATTATATATTTTCATTTATATATTAGAAAATTTCACAAATTGAATATTTTTAATTTTTAACTCCTTATGATCTATACAATAGTTCCCAAATATATACAGGAATAAAATATATTTAAAAAATATGAAGCTTAACAGGATAAATTTTTAAAAACATTGGATTTTAAATTATATTACTAACTGTGAAAATATAAAATATTTTTTTATTTTTTATTTAATATATTTTTATTTTAAATTTAAATTTTTATCTATATTATTATTATAATTTTATTTTATAAAATAATATCATTTATTAAAATATTAAAAAATGAAATAATACTTTATGATTTCATAATTGCTAAATCTTTTTATAAAATATTTAAAATTAAAATTTAAAAAATAGCTTATTGTAAAGAATTAAAATTAATTAAATTTTATTTCACTTAAATTTAAATTTTGAATGATTTTAAATTTCTATTAATTTATTAAACTCCTTAATTTTATCAAAATAAATAGAAAATTCAATTTACAAATAAAATTATTAAATTAATTCAAAAATTAACTTAAATGTATTTTTAGAAAAAAAATAAAATTTAATATTTATTCATTAAATTTCTATAAAATTATAACTTAAATTAATATTAATTATTTAAATAAAATAACTTAACTAATAATTGTATCATTCATAAATTTTATGATATATTTATTGATTTCATATAAAATTATATAAATATTAAAGTAAATTATATCATTATATTTTTATTATTTTTTTTTATAAATTAAATTCTATTTACATTTGTTTTCCTAAAGTATGAATTAACCCTTGACCATAGAGTCTTTATCGTGAGCCAAAATTGAACTCCGAATTCTATTCAAGAACAGGGAATGATAGAAGATTCCTTTAAACAATCAAAAAAATAAGTAAACTTAAAATTTATGAAGCTAATAGAACCCTTTTAATTCTTCAAATAATTAAAATCGTAATTATTACTAAAATAATCTAAAAATATAAAATAAAAAATAAAATTAATTCTTTCATCACATAAAATAACTTATAATTTTAGATAAATATATAATATTAAAAATATAAACATTAAAATTTAATTAAAAATTAATATATAGTGTGGGCAATTATTTTCTGAATCAAAATTCAAATTTTTGATTAAAATGAAATTAAAAAAAAATAATCAACATTATCTGGGGATTTTGATATCAAATGAATAGCCACCCAATCCCCAATCCCCACTTTTTAATTTACATTTTATTAAATTTTTACTATAGAAATGTATAAAAATTGGGCAAATTTTACTATTTTCTGAATGTGGCAAAATGTGGCAAAAATAGCAAAATGTGGCAAAAGTGGCAAAAATATTATTAAAAATTTAATAAAAATAAAAAAATTAAATAGTTTTTAAATATTAATATAATGAAATATAATGATTCTTCCAATTTATTTAATTAATATAAATAATTATAACATTTAAAATTAAGGTTTCCCTTAAAGCATATCAAATGTTTAAATCTTACTCTTTTTCATAAATAAGAAAATAAGCACTATCACTGCTAAAATCCATTTGTG
>JAJJLC010004379.1:0-11908 GCA_023806825.1 Ophryoscolex caudatus
ATATGATTTATAAAAGTTTCAGATATACTGGTATTGCTAATTCCATCAAAATAGATGAAGAAGAAATGTTTACAGCCTGAACAAAAAGGAATGCAGAAATACCTTTAATTGAAAATGATAGAGAGATGAAAATTAATGACGAAGAAGATACTAGTGAAAGTATTTTTTAGAATTATTTCTCTATAAAAGTCAATTCAAAAATTATATTATAGTATTTTATAATATTTTTAATTAACTAAATAAAAAAATATATTTTAATTGTTTTTTTAAATCTTTTATGTCATAATATTTGATATTTTATTTTTTATATATAAAAAAAATCTTAATCTAGAAATGGATACTATTGACATTGAATTCATAATAAAAAAAATTCTGATTCTGTTAGCCCCATAATCCTGATAACCACTTAAAACAATATAATCTTTAATTATTAAGATGTTTATATATATAATTTTTTTTGAAAATTAAGAAATATGATTAATTGAAAATAATAATTTTAATTTTTATAAATTAAATATATATATAATATGTTTAATTTTTTTTGGGTTTTGAAAATTTTACAAAATAAAAATGGTAAATTGGTTGTGTTGAATAACTAAAATATTATTATATTTCACATTTCTTATTAAGCCATTATATCATCCAATCCATAATCCCCATTTTTTTCTAATAAATTTTTTTGTTTCAAAGAAATTAAGAAAAAAATTTCTAAAATTATTTTATAAAGATTTTTCGAACATTATTTAATAAATAATTTGTACTTTTTATTTAATTGATAAAATAAAAAAATATAAAATCTTAGCAGAATAATCTATACTAAAATTAGGGTTGTATTCTTGATAAAGTTAGATATATATTATTAATTATTTTTTTAATATATAAAAATTAAATAATTTTTTTGGAATAAACTCATATAGGGATTAGTTTGTTTTTAATATAATTAGATGCAAGTCAATAATTTTAAAATCCCATGCCCTATATGATTAAAATAAATAATTTTTCAAATCCCTAAAATATCAGGGTAAAATTTTTTTTTATTTAAAAAATTTTAATAATGTGAAATGAAAAGGTTTCAACATATTTAATTATAATAATTAAATTTTTATAATTTTTTATTATAGTTCTAACATATAAAATAATCATAATTATTTTTATATTTATAAAGATGTATATTATAATTAGATAAGTCAAAGCAAAATTATAAATTATAGAATTTTAAAAAAATTTGAAAATGAGAATTATAATAATAAAATTTGGATAAAATTAAAATAATTTCAGAAATTAATTATCCCCTTTTTAAATTTTATATAAATTCTAAAAAAATTTTTTAGTATTATAATTAATGCAATAAAAATTTATCCAAAAAAAGATAATGATATAGATGAGACTAGAGAAAAGGAAGAGAAAGTTAAAAAAACCAAAAAGAAAAAAATCCTAAAGAAAAGGAAGATTCATGCAAACCTCAAACAGCTAAAGAAAATAATTCATCAAAAAATAATAAAATTCATATTGAAGAGAAAGAAGATAAATCAAATCAGAAAAAAAAATATTCCTTTAAAAAGAAAATATAAATGAGAAAAAAAGAAGGAAAAGATGAATTAGAAAAATATATAGAAATGAAATCAATAGGAAAAAACTAAATAGTAGATAGAAAAAAGCAAATAATGCAATTCAAAAGAAGAATGCAATATTTATTTAAAGGAATATGAAAAATATTCTTAAATATATAATTATTTAAATGATTCTTCTTCTGAAGAAAATTATCTTAAAAAAAAGAAAAAATAATAAAGAAATAATTATAAAAAAAACCAAAAATTCAACAGAAGAAAATTTATCTATTGAAGAAGCACTAGAAGATATTGAAAAAATGAAATTCTGAATAAAAAGAGTGGAATTGGAAACTTGAATAATAATATCTACTCTACAAATAGCAATATTTTAATAGAATTAAAGGGAAAAAATATAAAATATAAAAATAGAATTTTTTTTTATAATAAAAATTCATCTAAATGCGAAACAAAAAAAATAAGAAAATCTAGTACTGTCAATATCATTATCATTTAATAAATAATAGAAGATAAAATAATCAACCACTTTTGTGCAATATGAAAATAACCTATTATACTGATAAAAGAAAATGACAATAAATTTAAAATAAAGAAAATATACTTATGATTGTATACAAAAATATAATCATGAAAGACAGATAAAAAAATATTAATAGATACTTATGAAAGTTTTAAAGAGAAATATATATAAGAATTTAATAAACAAGGTCATTACAAAAGAAATGATTTCATAGAAATAGCATATAAAATATTAAATGATTATAGATATCATATTAAAATAAATGATAATAAAATTAAAAATATACTTTAACTTTCAGTTGAAAAAACTTATTACAATGCCATTTATATAAAAACTTCATATAGTAATAGAAGAATAAATTTAGAATGTTTTATCTGGGGAAATGATTTTTTTGTCAAAGATGTAGACAAAGTAATTATATTTTTATTGAAGGGAGATTCCATATTCCTAAAGATTTTTCTCAATTGATTATAATTATATATTATGATGATCAAATAGAAAGTAAATTACCATAGTTTTTTATATTGACCAATACTAAAACAGAAGTTGGATATGACCAGATTTTTAATACTATTATTGAAATATTTTGTTTCTAAAAAAATATATATCAAAATTTATTTTAATTACAACATATAATGAAACTGCATTAAATAATAGTATTTTAAAATATTTTTCAGGTATACAAAGTATATAATGTTACTTCCATTATAAACAAGGCTTGGAAAGGAATACAAAAAAATAGGATTATGTAAAAAAAATTTTTAGAAAAAACTAGAATTATTAATAATATATAAGGGTAATTTAGATATGCTCATAAAATTATAGAAGAATTAAAAAATAAATTTCCAGATCATTATTATTACCTAGATTCGTTTTATAAGGAGAATATTAAATATTTCATAAATAAAGCTTTATATTATTATAAATTTCCCTAATTGGTTAGAACAAATTCTAATATATAGAATTATAATAAATATATAAAAGAAAATTAGTTCAAAAAAATTAGTTAATTGAATTAATATTTGCATTTTAATTTGATAAATGAAATTATGATTTATTTAAAAAATTTTCTCCATATTTTAAAAATTTCTCCATATTTTCATAAATTTCTCCATTTCTCCATAAATATTTTTTGATAAATTTCATAACCTTTCTTTTATTAAAAAAATAAAAATATAAATACAGTATAGAAAGGGGTTTTAGATATATAAGTAAATATTCATCCTTTTCATATACCACATAATCCCTCAAAATAAAAAGTGCTTTAAAATTAATTTTAATAATTAATTAAAAAAATAATTAATAACTTAAAAAGACATTTCTTTTTTGGCTTCATTTTGTTTAGGATTTGAAACTTTTATATTTGATTAAGTTTTGTTCAAGAAATTCCTAGAAATCTTTTTAGTCTAATTTTCTTAATTTGTTTCTATTTTTTGATCAATAATTAAAAAATAAGGGAAAAAAGCAATGGATTTGGTAAAATTTTTTTCTATTTCTTTTAAAAAAAAGGAGACCCAAAAACTCCTATAATCAATAAACTTTTATTAGGCTTTAACTATTTCTCTTGGTCAAAACAATAATTATATTATATAGGCAATTTTTCATTGTTTAACTCTGAAGATAAATTATAAAAATTTAGGGTCAAGTGATAAAATTTTAAAATAAAAATAAAGTTAAATAAACAGCGAAATTGAGGATTTTCAATTAAAAAAGGGAAATTCATTCCTTAATATCTATTTTCAACACAATCTTATATTAACCAATCTATTTATTATTTTTTTTCTTTTTTAAATTAATTATTTTTTTAAAAAAAAAATTATTTTAAATCTTTTTATCAAAAGCAAACTATTAATGCAATATTTTAAAAATTTTTTAATTTTCTTATAAAATGGATTAAAAATCAACAGGTTGGGGATTTGGGATTGGGCCCAATCCTCATAAAAGTTTCAATATTTATTATTTATTTTGTTAAAAATAATAGTTATTAAAAATAAAAGTAATAAAAATTTAAATAAAATAATATTTTTTTTTTCCATTATAAAAAATAATTAATTTCTAAATTATGAAAAACAATAATAATAATATTATTTTTAATATTAAAATTATTTTATTTATCTATAAAACAATATTTAATAATTATATTAGCTTTAATAAAGATTTTAATATTATTTTATTTATTATTATGTATTATAATTATAATTCTTTTTTTAAATTTAATTTCTTTTTATTTATTTTTTTTTATGTTTCTAGAATTTAATGATTATATCAAATATATTTAAAAAAATTAAATTATATTGTTTTTACTTTACAAATTATTAATTTTCAAAAAATAATATATATCTGAAAAAATAATTTTTAATTCAGGCAAAAACCAGGAAGATGAACATGAACCGAATCTCAAAAAGATTAGCAACTTTAAACCAAGAACAAGTAGCCTATATTAATGGATGTGCCACATTACAAAGAGCCGTTTGGAGAATTACTCATGAAGATCCCCTCTTTGCACTCAGAAATCAAATCAAAAAATACATTTTAAAAGAAGCTATTTTAGTTCTTATAAATATCAGACAAAGAAACAATAGAGCAATTCTCAAATTAACAATAAACAAATGGCTTAAAAAAATCGAAGCTTTAAGAAATCAAAATGAAAGACTCAGAGGACTTCTTAAACTTATATTTATAAATAATGATTCAAAAATGAAAAACTTACTTTCAAAATATTTACATAGATGGCAAAATAATGCTTCTTCTGTTCCTGAGGCTGAAATTCTTAAAAAATATAGATATTTATTTGAATTCCTTCAAAAACTTGTAAATCAATCAACTCTTCCTGCAAAAAAACATTTTATGTCTAATTTAAGTAGGACATTAAACCCAGAGTATTTCAAAAAACCACTTAGAAATGCTGTCAGAATATATGATAGAAAGCTTATTGATCAATTAAGAAATGCATTTAATAAATGGAGAAATAATGTTAGAGATGGAGAATTAAAAAACCTTAAATTAAAAGTTCTAAGATTAACTGTATTATCTGCAATTCGTGGTAGAGATAAACAATTATTGCAAAAAGCTTTAAGAAAATGGCATCACAATGCTTTAACCGATGGATTAATAAATGACTTTGAAGATGCCGATTATTACAACAAAGTTAAATATATATTTAATGTTTATAGAAAATATACTAAAATTAATACTAATAATCTCCTTTCAAGAGCCTTAGCTAAATGGAAATTTAATACAACAGAACATGGAGAACCACTTCGTTCAAGAATTTTACGTGCCAAAAAACATATGTTAAAACACAATATAAATAAAAACGCTGAAGATTTATTAAATGCTCTTAGAAATGTAGCTGAAATTAAAAGAATTGAAATTCTTTTAAGAAAATTTATTAACAGAGTACCTAAATATCATTCACCTATTCTTAGAAAAGCTTTTAGAAAATGGTATGATAACGCAAATGCTTTAAAAAATAGAGATTTATTAAGAAATACAAAATTAAAGAATTCTGTTTACTTAGCAAATAGAGCTGGAAAAGATTATATTAATTCAATTTTAAGAAAAGCTTTAAGAACTTGGAGAAAAAATACATCTGGACCAAAAACAGCTTTATCTGATACTGAAAAAGCTATTAATTCACTTAGAAAAGCAACAGTACAACCATTCTTCCAAAAAATGAGAGAAAATATTATAAAAGATATGAATAATGAAAGATTCAGAGCCTTAATTGCTGCTTACTTCAGAAGAGGTGATAAAGATTTATTACATTGGTGGTTTGGACAATGGAGAAGAAATGCTTTAAGATTAAAAATCTATGAATTAAAAGCTTTATTAATTAAACATATAGCTGATAGTAAAGAAAGAAGTGAAAAATTAAGAGCAATGAGAGCATTAAGAGAAAAATTAAACAATTATAGACTTAGAGATGTTATAAAGACAACAATTTTAAGAAATCTTATTTATAAAAATAATAAACTTATAGAAGAAATAAATAAGGGAAAATTAGCAAGAGCTTTATATATTTGGAGATCTAAATTAGATAATAAAAAAGATCAAGAAAGATTAGATTCTTTTGATGAAGGAACTAAAATATTAAGAAGATTCTGTTGGAGAAAAACTCATAGAGATATTTTAGATGCTTTCGATTATAAAATATCATGGCCAGCTTTTGAAAAAATAATGAGAAAAATTATTATTAATAGAAATAGAGATAATATTAGAGATATTCTTTTAAAAAACTTATATAAATGGAGAATGAACTGCGTTCAACCCCAAGAAGATTATATCAAAAAATTAAGAGAAATATTTGAAAGATATTTGATACATGAACCAATAAGACAACAAAGATTTGCTCCATATAAAGATATAGTTGATGCTATGACACAATATAAAGATATTAAAGAAGATGCAGCTAGAAAAATCGCTGATTATTTAAGAGGTATAAAAGATATTCCAAGTCAAGTTAGAAATTTAAGAATTTCCAAATATTTAATGAGAATTATTCAAAAATTATATGAAAATGATGCTTTAAGACTTAAAAGTGCAGTAAATGAATGGGCAAGAAGAGCAAGAAATTTAAAAGCAGATGAAGATGCTAGAATTATTCAAAAGTTTATAAGAGATAAATTAGGAAAAAGACTTAAAAGAAAAGGAGTTATTGAAGAAGCTATGGAACATACTAGAAGATATGTTTTAATGATGGTTATGAATAGAATTATTGATTCAGCTAATAGAAATAGAATTCCTGATATACTTCTTAAATATTTATTAAGAAAATATGCAGATGATATGAAAGTTTTAAGAGAAAAATTTAATCATTGGAGAAATCTTTTACCATTTATGAGATTAAATGATGCTGCCTCAAGAATTCAATCTAATTATAGAGGATATCTTTTTAGAAAATTTTTTGATAGAGATAATAGAATTTTAGATATATTATATAGATTAATCGGTAGAATTATGGAAAAAAATGAAGTAGAACCAGCTTTTCATAAATGGAGAAAGAATGTTAGATTAATTAAATGTGATGAAGATTCAAGAATTATACAAGATTTTTGCAGAAAAAATCTAGAAAAAAAATTAAATACTAAAGTTAAAAGAGAAATTCATAAATTATTCAAAAGAAGAATATTTAAATATATTGCTGATATGTTAAATACAAAAAGTATTAATCCTGATGATGTAGAAGATTTAGCTAAACTTCTTAGAAGAATAGCCATTAAAGAACCATTTGAAAAATTAATGAAAAGATTAAGATGGAAAATAATAATTGAAAAATTAAGAAATCTTCCAGGAATTTATGACAGAAATTGTAAAAATATTCTTAGAAAATATTTAGAGAGATGGTATGAAAATGGAATTTTAATTCCTGATGATATGGCTTCTAAAATTCAAAATGCCTGGAGAAACTATTTATCAAAAAATAAAGTAAAAAGAATTAAGCAATTAAAAATGATTTTAATAAAATTAATAGAAAAATATGGTCTTACTGATGATGATAAAAAATTAGCAACCTTACAAAAATGGAGAAAGAATGCAAGATTAGTAAAATGTGAAGAAGATTCCAGAATTATTCAACAATTCTGCAGAAAAGTTCATGATAAAACTCTTTTAATAATTAGCAAAAAATGGAAAAATCTTGCAAAAAAAATAATTCCTCGTCTTATTAATAATGCTGCAAAATTCTATAATATGGATAAACTTATTAATAAATTAATAAAAAAGAAATTTATGGATAGAACTATTGATAAAGCAAACAAAAGAAATTTATATGAAGTTTTAGAAATTATTATTTCAAGGAATGATAAAGATAATCTTAAAAATTTATTAAGAAAAAAATTTAGACAATGGTTAGAAAAAGTTAGAAAATTAAGAGATATTGAAAATGATGCTGCTACTTATATTCAAGCAGTTTTTAGAGGATATTTAATTAGAAGAGATATGGATAGAGACAAAAGATTACAAGATATTTTATCCAAATTAATATTAAGACTTATATATAATTCTGATTCTACACTTCCTTGTGCATTCCAAAAATGGAGGAAAAATGCAAGACTTATAAAATGTGAAGAAGATTCAAGAATCATTCAAAATTTCTGTAGACAAGGCTTAGATAAAATCAACAAAAAGAAAAATGAAGAGTATCTTAAGAGAATAAATGAAGGATTAGATAGACTTAGTAATTTAAGATTAAATATTAAATATGCCTGGGATAAAATCCGTGATAGTAATAAAATAGATGGATTGAAAGATTTAGTTGGATTTTTACAAGATAAAATAAATAAAGTTAAAAGAGAAACTTTAGATACAATTTATGAATATGGATTAGATCAAATATTAAGAAAATTATTCCCATTAAGACAAAAATATATTAATGAATTATTAAGAAAAAAATTAAGACAATGGAGAGACAAGGCTGATAAATTAGCTAGATTAAGAGCTGCTGAAATGATTCAAAAAAATTGGTTGATTTATTTATATGACAAATTAAGGAAGAGAATAAATGATTTATTAAATAATATTCTTAAAAGAAGAAATGAATCAGAAACTGATAAATTAAGAAGAATTTTAAAAAAATGGAGGGATATTGCTAAGAAAATGGGAAAAGATGCAGCAGAAAGAAGAATTGCAAGATATATTGCTGAAAGATATTTAATTTCTAAAGCTAGAAAGAATTGGGAAGATTTATCTGATAAATTGAGAAAGAAAGTAAATGGAGATGATATGTGGGATTTACAAAAAAGATTAAAAGAATATTTAACTTTGAAAGATTTAATGGATGATGTCACTGATAAAATTAAAAGAGATGGATTAAATCAATTAAAACAAGGTGATTATTGGTTAAAAATATTAGAAATTTTAAGAAAATTATTCGGAGAACAAGACAATAGAAATAATGACAAACTTAAAAGAAGATATCTAAGAATATGGATAGAAAAGATAAAAAAATTAAGAGATAGAGATAATAAATTAATTGATGCATTAAATGAAATAGAAAAAAGACAACTTATTAATGATGTCAATGTTATAGCAGATGCATCTCTAATTAAAAAACTTAAAGATACTATTCCAGTAGCAAGAGCTTATAATTTCTTTGATAGACTTAGAAATTTAGATAAATATAGAAGGAATTTATTGGATTTAAAAAACAATTTATTGAAGAAATTAATCAAAAAAATAAATAAAAGAGTTCAAGATATTTTAAGAAAGAAATTAGAACAATGGAATGATATAGCAAGAAAAATGAAAGAAGATGCTGCTAAAAATAGAATTGCAAGATGGACTGAAGAAAGATATAGAATTTCAAATGCTAGAAAAAATTGGAAAAAATTAGCTGATTTATATGATTTATATATTCAAAAAAGACCAATATATGATCTTAGAAGAAGATTAATTGATTATTTGACTTTAAGAGATTTAACTGATAAATTAAGATTTAGATTTACTAAAACAGGATATGATCAATTTAAAGAAGGATTAGATTATAATAAAATACTTAAATTACTTAAAGTATTATTTGAAAATTGGGATGATAGAAATAAAATACTTATTTTAAGAAAATATATTAAAAAATGGAATGATAAAGCAAGAAAATTAAAAGAAAGAGATAATAAATTAAGAGATGCAATGGATGAAATTGAAAAAAGACAACTTATTAAAGATGTAGATACTATTGCAGATGTTGAAATTACAAAACAATTTAAAGATTCAATTCCAGTCGCAAGAGCTTATGATTTCTTCAATAAAATAAGAGAAATAGTTAATAGAAGAAAAAGACTATTTGATTTACAAGAAGATATTTTAATTAAAATTATAGATAGATATGGTAGATATACTGATGATTATTTAAGAAAGAAATTAAGACAATGGTTAAATAATGCAAATAAGATGAAAGAAGAAGCTGCTAAAAATAGAATTGCAAGATGGACTGAAGAAAGATATAGAATTTCAAATGCTAGAAAGAATTGGAAAAAATTAATTAATTTATATGATTTATATACTCAAAAAAGACCATTATATGATCTTAGAAAGAGATTAATTGAATTCATGACATTAAGAGATTTAGCTGATAAATTAAGATATAGATTTACTAAAACTGGAAAAGATCAATTTAAAGAAGGAGTAAATTATATTACTATCCTTAGATTCCTTAAAACATTATTCGAAAATTGGGATGATAGAAATAGATTAATTATTCTTAGAAGATATCTTAGAAAATGGAATGATAAAGCTAAAAAATTAAAACTTAGAGAAGAATCTTTACTTGATGCTTTTGATACTATTAATTTAAAGAATCTCACTGATGCTACAAATACAGTCAAAGATGTTTCTATTATAAAACAAATAGAAAAAGCAATTCCAGTTGCTAGAGCATATGATTTCTTTGATAGACTTAGAAAAATTTATGAACTTACTAAAAAATATACAAAACTGGGTGAAGATTTAGTTCAAGCTAAAGATGATTTAGATGCTTATAATAGAGAAAAACTTCTTAGAAGACTTTATAAAGTTTATTACTATAAAGTTATTGATAATATGTTCAACAGATTAAATGATTTGAAAAAGAGATATAAAGATTACTTCGCTGATTACTTCATGAAAATATTAAAATATATCTTATTCTCAAAAAGAATTGATAAATATACTAAAAAAACAGAAGGAGAAAAAGAACCACCATTCAAAAGATTAGCATTCAGAGGAAAAGTTGACAGAAAAATAAAAGTTCCAGAAGATAGAAATGTTTTAACAATGCTATTACCTTCCTTGATTAAATTCTTAAATGACAAATTCTTGAATCATAAAAAATGGGCATATGATAAACTTATTGATAATGATAGAGCATTAAAATTCTGCAAATTATACAAAATATTCAATAATAAAACTATCTTACAACCGAAACGCGATTTAGTGGACTTGTTAAAAGCTGAGCATGCCTATATGAATGGTCTTGGTGCTGCAAATTGCGATCTTTTCAAGTTACTCAGAAGATATTGGATTAAGTTAGTATGCGATAGTATGCTAGCTCCAAGTCGTATTTATAAGATCCTATACTTGATAAAGATGGTAATGATGCATAAGACTATTGCATATCAAAGATTTATTAGAGAACTTGTCCGTAAATGGCGTTTCAGTGCATTTATTCAAAGTATTAGTAGAAAGAAACTTGAACTTATGTATAAGAATTTACATGTTTCATATCTCCAAATGGCCAATGAATTATTTGGTGAAAAATCAACAAAGAATGCCTCTGTAGTAAAAGAATTTGAAAGATTAGTTACAAAAATGGGAATATTTACAAATGAAGATTATAATAGTGTAAATGAAGAAAACTTCTGTGAAAAAATTACTAAGAAATATGTATTCCAACCTATGCCTTTATTACTTGAAAAAGAAGGTCCAACTCAATTTTTCGCAAGTGGAATAGAAATTGAAGATTCAGGAGAAAATAATGAAGATTATTATGTTGACCAAGAATTAGGAGGGGAAACTATTGGAAAATATAAACAGGAAACTAATAAAAGTTCAAGCAAAGCTGATAAAAATTCCTCAAGACTTTCTAAATATTAAATATATAGAATATATTAATATTTTATTCTTAATAATTTAAATAATGGAACTCATTTCCCAACCGAATAAAATTATTTTTTTCCTAATCATTTTAAAATAATTTATTAAATAAAATAAATAATTTTTTAATTTTATAAATTATTAAATAATTATTATTTATTTAAAAAAATAAATAATAATTAAATAAAATATTAAAATTTATAATTATTATTGGGGATTGGGGATTGGGGATTGGGGATTGGGGATTGGGGAT
>JAJJLC010004380.1:0-11800 GCA_023806825.1 Ophryoscolex caudatus
CCCCAATCCCCAATCCCCAATCCCCATTGAAATTAATTATAATTGAATTTTTTAATCTATAATTAATATAATTTTTATTAAATAAAATTTAAAAAAAATTATTATAAAAATCAAAACTGAAAAAAAAAAATAATTACAATACACAAAAAATATAAATATTAGGTTTTACCCAATATTCTCAAAAGAATTGATTTTTTTTATTACAGTCACTATTTTTCCTTTCCTTTTTATTCGATGATATATTATTTTTTCCAATTCTAAAAGTTTTTTGAGAGCATCTTGATGTTAGGCCATTAGAAATACAATCTACAGCTTTATTAATTTTATTATTTAATACTCTTTTTGTTTTTTCATTATTTCCAAAAACATTAATATTACTCCTATGAATAACATTTTTATTTTTTTTTAACAAAGAACCACCTTTATTATCATTCAAATTTTTATTACTACTTAAATTATTTATATTATTATTAATATCATTTTTCTTTTTATATTTAAAATTTTTTTCATTTTTATTATTAAAAGATGTTTTTTTGTTTATACTTTTATTATTATTTTTCTTTTTAGGTAAAATAAATTCAGATAATATTTTATTTTGCTTTTTGCTTTCACTATTCTGATTTATATTTGTATTATTTAATTCTGGAATTGAGCTTGAAATAAATTTTTCTGGTAAATTACTATAATTATAATTTTTTTTATGCTTAGATAATATAATTAAATTGTTATTTTTCATATTTATATTTTTTGATTTTCCATTGATACATTTATATTTAGTATTTTTTGCTAATAACTTATCATTATTTTTATTGTTTACATTATTCATAGTTTTATTGAAGTCATTAGTATTATTTAAATGATTATTTTTTCCATTACTTTTTTTATTTGATTTATTCATATTTATATTTCTATTTATAGAATATTTTTTTTCCCCATTTTCATATGTAATAGAATTTGATAATTTATTTTTTTTTATTTTTATAATATTTTTCTTTTTAGATTTTTCATTTTCATTAACTTTTATTTTATTTATTATATAATTTAGTTTATAATCAGCACTTTTATCTTTATTTATAGACATTCTAATCTTATTATTTCCTCCAAAAAAATTAGTTTGATTATTTATAGAATTTATACTACTATTCATATTTATATTTCTATTTGTATTTGAATTATCAATATTAATATATTGAGTAACATATTGAGAATTATTTAAATCATAATGTTTAATTGGAATATTATTATTATAATTATTAGCAAGAGTATTATTATTTTTTGATGTAAGATTATCTTCATATAAATTATTTTTAATTAACATTGAAGAACATCTTATTATTTTTTCTCTTATATTTTTTCCGTTACTTTGTTGATTATTTCCATTAAAAATAATATTAGTTAAATTCCCACATTTTTTTTCAAAACTATAATCAAAATTATCATTATTTATTTCATTTAAATTATTATTTACATTTGTAATATTTTCAATATACATTCTTCCATTTGTTATTATAGGTGGAGAATTAAAATTATTTTTATTTATTGATTTTTGTATTTCTTCCTTTAATTTTTCAGCTAAATTTCTCTTTTTTATAGTTACTATATAATTATTATTATAGGTATTTTTATTCATATAATCAATATTTTTATCTTTTAAATCACTATTTCTATTGTTATATATATTATGTGAAAAATTAAAATCTTCATAATTTTCATAATTAGAAAGAATATTACTTTTATCTAATTCCTCTTCTATATTAGAATTTGAATTATCAAAAATTTTTTTAATTTTTTTATCTTTAATTCCATTATATTTATTATAATAATGTGTCATGCTATAATTATAATTTTTTTTTTTATTAGTATTTTTATTTGTTTTTCCCTTAAATATTATATTATTTTCATGACTTATAGATAAATTATTTAAATGATATTTTGACAAACTTAGATTTTGATATTGATTTTGAAAAGATTTGTCTATATTTAAAAAATTGCCTTTATATGGAAATAAATTATTATATAAAATATTTTCTTTATTATCATGAATTGTGTGAATTTTATTTTCCATATTTGTATTAACACAACTTTGAGATAAAATAGATAAAGCTTTTATTTCAGATAAATCTGATATATTTGTAATATTCAATTCATCTTTATATTTATTAGATAATTCTGATTTATATTTTAATTTTTGTAATTTTATATTTTTTATATTTTTTTTTTTATCTTGACTTTTAACATTAAAGTAAACCATTTAATTATTTCCCCCCTCTCTGAAATAAAAATTTTTTGTTAAAATAGTTATTACTTAATTATTTTCCCCCCCTAAGAGTTAAAAATTCTTGTTCCCTAAGTGGGGAAAATAATTACGTGGATTATGCTATTTATGCTATTTTGATTATTATCAAATTTCAATTTTTTCTCTTTATTAAATGCTGTTGAAGTATTATTAATTATTTTATTATTAAATTTATCATCTTTCATCAATCCTGAAGGAATATTATTATTATCAATAAAATAATTCTGTCTATCCTTTTCCTCTCTTTTTTTATTAGTTATTTCTATTAAACCATGATTATTATATTTTGAATTATCATCAATTTTATTTATATGATTTCCATTTTTTGAATCACTACTTCTATTAAATCCATTATTTGAAAAAATTTCTTTTGAATTGTACATATTTTTTTTGGATGCATTATTTTCAATTACCTTATTTCCCCTCATTCCTCCACATTTTTTCTTCCTATCAAAATCAATCTTCTAATAACTACCTTAAAATACTGTTTATTCCCCTCATAAGGTCAGAGTTTATGATAATTGATCCATATTTTTTATATTAAATAATATTTTATAATAATTTTGGTAATTTTTTTTATTCTAATTTATAATATTTAATTAAAAAAATTTTAATTTATATTTTAAAGTTGGAATTAATTTATATATTTTTATAGATAGATCTTCAAAATTTTAGGAGAGAATAAACAGTATTTTATGGTCATTTACTTCACTTTTTTGAATTCCTTTCAAAAAATTTATTTATTTGTTCGCTATTTTTTTCTTTTCTAATTCCACAACTTTCATTTTTAGTAGATATTATATTCAAGAATAATTAATTTTCTACCATTTTTTTCTAAATTTTTATTTAGTAAAAGAGATTTAGATGAGGGAATAAGGTATAACTAAATTTTTTTCTCTTGTTTTTGTAATTTCATAAGTTTTTCTTGGATTAAACTTAATAAAATTATTTCTATTGAAATATTCCTCCTTTTCCTTATTTTTTTCAGTTTTTAATTTATTTTCTTTTTTAATCCTAAATTTTTCTATATCAGAAATACATATATTATTATTAGAAATATTTTCTAATTTTTTCAAATTCCAAATATCTTTAAGATAAGTATTTGAATATATGCTTTTATGTTTATTATGTATGAAGTCTATAAAAAAGAATTCATTATTTTCAATATTTAAATTAATTTTTGAAATTTCTTTTTTGTCATTATAAAAAGTACTTATTTCTCTTTTTTCTTCCTCTTTTATATTTAAATTATAAGTTTTAGCTTTATTTAGGGTATTTTCTCTTTTATCCTCTTCGTCATTTTTATTTAAAATTATATTATTTGACATATTATTATTATTATCAATAGTTGAATTACTTCTAATATAAATATTATTTTTGTTATTATCATTATTATTATTTATGTTAGTATATCATAAAATATTGTTTAATCTACAATAAAATTTTGAGGGCATATCCATAAAAAAAATACATTTTTATTCCTACTTTAAAATATAAATTAAAATTTTTTTTTAAATATTATAAAATAAAATAAAACAAATTGCCAATTATTATGAAAATAAGAATTAATATAAAAAATTGGATTAATCCCTCTTAAAGAAAATATTTCTCTTTGACCTTATGATGGGAATAAACAGTATTTTACTGTAATCACTTTTACTTTTATCTTCATGAAAACTCATTTCTGCTTGGTTAATTCCAAATATTATAGGATTTTCATTATTATTAATATTACTATTACTATTTTTATTATTATTAGTATTATTTTTATTTTTATCCATATTTACAATCTTATTAGAATCAGAAGTATTATTTTCACATTTTTCATTAAAATTAGAAATATATTTATTATTTCCAACATTATTATTTTTATTATTTGTTTTTAAATTAGGGAGTTTTATATCAATCCCAATTTCTTTTAAAGCTTTTAATTCCTCATCAATTTCATATATAGAAATTTGCTTTGAATCAATTTTACTTATATAGCTACTTTCATCTTCTTCATCTTCATCATCATCATCTCCAAAACTTAAAGAGTATCTTATTTGTTTACATTTTTTATTTTCATTATTTAAACCATAAAACACACCATAATCCCCCAAAAAGAAGAAAAATGGCAAAATTTTTGATGGTGGATTAAATTGAAGCATCTAAATTGGAAATAAAGACACTTGTTTTCATATTTGTTCACTGCTATTACATTTATAAGAAATAAATATCTTTTCCAGTTGTCATTCTAATCCATACT
Organism: Ophryoscolex caudatus; assembly: GCA_023806825.1. NCBI lineage: Eukaryota > Ciliophora > Litostomatea > Entodiniomorphida > Ophryoscolecidae > Ophryoscolex > Ophryoscolex caudatus. The sequence continues at coordinate 4,545 of JAJJLC010004380.1, forward strand.
CATTCTTTGATTTCAAAAGTTAAATTAGGGGATATTATTTGTCTACCTCTTATCATTATTCTCAAATTTTATATATAAAATAAGCAAAAAAGAATTTTTCCATTTTCAAGCAAAAAAAAGGAAGTTTTATATTATTATTAAGAAAATATAGATATTAAATATTTAAAAAATAATTAAAATATTTCTACAATATATATATCTATCATTTACTTAAGGGGGTTATTCTATAAAAATGTTAGTAAAAAGTCAAATTTTTTTGAGGGGAATTATGGGGTTTTAAGGCATTATTATTTGAAGTATTTCCACTATTATTTATTATACTATTATTATTATTTTCTTCAATAGTTATTCTGTTTATATCATTTAATATACTATTCTTTGCATCATTCCTTCTTAAATTATCTGGATGGTTATTTTTCAAGTATCCATCCTGAAAACTACTACTGTTCAAATAACTTTTTTTTCTTCTAATTATCATGGAAGTATCTCTCCAATCTCTCCATTTTGCAAATGATGTAGTAATATTATGGATATCATCTATTCTTCTTGTTATATCAACATTTTTGCTATTTTTATTTTTATATATATATGGAATATTTGAATTTAATAATTTTGTAACTAAATTGTTTTTATTTGGATTACTTTTTGAACGAGATAATTTTTTGTTATAAAAAATATTATCTTCCTCATCATCAAATCTTAATTCCCTAATAATTTTGAAAATAATATTTTTTCTTTTTTAAAATTTTTTTGATTTACTAATCATGTCTATTTCTTCTTTGCTTTCTTCATCTTCTTCTTCATTTCTACTAATTTCTTTATCTTTCAATTCCCCAAAATTAAAAATAGGTGTTATAGTTTTTCTATGAACAAAATTTTTATTAACTATTTTAGATATATCATTATTTATATTGTCATTTTTATTTTTATTGTTTTTATTATTATTTTTATTAATTCATCACCTTTTGAAAGAATAATCTTTAGAAAATTATATAATTAAAAAGAAATACTTTTTTGACTCTATAATTAAGAAAAATATTAATTTTTTTATTTTTATTGATAATTTGTTTTTCATTTTTTTTATGATTAATATTATCAACAAAACTAATATTAATTTTTGAATCACTGTTATTAGGATTAGAAATTTTAGATAAATTTTCTTCTTCTTCCTCTTCTCCCTCCTCTTCTTCTTCTTTTATCACTGATATTATTGATAGATTAGTTTCTTCAAAATTATACAATTGTTGAATTATATTTTCTTCTTTTTCTTGATAATCACTTATACATTTTTCAATTTTTTCAATTTTTTTTTGAACTTTTATTAAATAATTATTATAATTATTATCTCCATCTGAATAATAATTACCTTATTCCAAGGGAAATAAGCCCCCATATATTTTTTGGTCCAAAAAATTAAATTCCTCAAAAAATAGACCCCCTCAAAAAATAAGTAAAGAAAATATATTATATTATTATTTTTATTTATATTATAAATAAAAAAATTTTTTAAATTTAAAAATAAAAATCCAAAAAATATAGGCCCTCCTTGAATATTTTGTCTCTCAACCTATTTTGCGGGTGCCTATATCCCAAGGAATACGGTATTTTTTTCATTCCTAAATTTTAAATATTCTTTACTTTCTAAATCACTTAAACTTTTAAATCCTAATTCATTTAATTTTAATACCAAAAGTCTATATAAACCAGTTCCTATATTATATTTATTACTTTTTATATCTTTTTCAATATTTTTTTTATTAAATCCATAAATTTGAATAATATTTAATATTTTTTCATCCACAGGATAAATCATTTTATATAAATTGCATCCCCCAATTAAAATCTTATTCTCTAAATATAATTCATAGATAAATATGGAAGCTTTTGTTAAAGAATAAATATTTAATAATTCTTCTTTAAATGGTTTAAACCAAGGATGTTTCATTATTTTTGAAAAATTATATCTTTTTTTAGGATTAATCAATTATTTTTCAAAAAATTGTTTTATTTCATGAATGATAATTTTAATTAAATAAATTTCATTTCCACTTTTAATTTGAGAATAAAAAAGTTAATATCCAACATATGCTTTAATAAATCTTTTAATTTATTAGTCATTTCTTTAGGAAATTCTACTTTTCCATGAATAATTAAATTTTTATTTTTTTCATCATCCTCTTCACTAAAAGGCAAATATCCACAAACCATAACATATAAAACTACTCCTAAAGACCATATATCTGCCAATTCTGGGTTGTAGGAATCCTCCTTAATTATTTCAGGACAAGCATAACACAAAGATCCAAAACTATCTTTTAAATTTTGATTTTTATTATAAAAAGTACTATATGAAAATCCTACTAATTTGGGAGTATTATTTTTATCAAATATTATATGCTCAGTCCTGATATCTCTATGACAAATATTCATTTTATGCATATAATATGTTGCATCAATTAATTGAAAAAAAATTTTTTGGGCTTCATCTTCATTGAAACGCTTTTTGTTTATTAAAATTTCTATTAAATCTTTTCCTGATAAATATTCTGTTATTAAAAAAATAAATTTAGGAGATTCATATATTTCTAATAATGATAAAATATTACGATGTTTTAATATTTTTAGAGTTTCTATTTGTCTTGCAATTAATAATAAATCTTCTATATTTTCTTGAAAAGAAATTTTCTCTATTATTTTTATACAAACATTATCACCTGAATATTTTGATTGAGCTAAATATATTTTTGAATAGCCGCCTTCTTTTAATTTCTTTATTATTTCATATGGACCAATATTTTTTGGAATTTTAGATATTTCTTGTAAGTTATTATTTATGCTATTATTCTGCTGTAAAATCGAAGGATTATTATTTGTATCTTTAGAAATATAGGAATTTGACATTTTATTTTCAATATGTTAAATTTTAACCTTTTTTATTTATGCATAATTAATAAAAAATTTAATTATTTTTAGACCTTTAATTTCTTCCAAATTTTTAAAATAGAAAGAAAAAATTATTTTTGAAGTATTCAATTAACTTATTTCTTTAAATTTTACACCCTATTTTGAAAATTATAATTCTCTATACATAAATTAAACTTTTTTAATTATTTTTTTCATTAAATTTTTATTTTTTTATTAAATAAAATGTTTTTCTAAGGTAGGGTTGATGCCTATACCTAAAAAAAATAATCAATTAGGATATTATAAAAACCATTTCTCTAATTTTTTCTCCCATTTTTTGTCCATTTTTATGTGGAATTAAATTTATAGAACTAAAGGTTTTAGAATAATTGATTTCATTAATAATAATTTGAATTATATTATAGATCAAAGAATTTTTTTGTAATAAGGAATAAATAATGAGCTTAAAGTATATAAATTAAGACATAAAAATTAAGATAAATACAAATAATTTATATTATATTCAAATTTTAAAATTATATTTTTTTTCTATCTTTATTATTTTCTATCACTTATATATTATATTAAATATTTAAATATTTAAAATTAAATTTATTTATTGTCAAAGAATATTTTAAAACAATGAATTTAAAAATGTTTTTTATTATTTTATTAATTTCTTATTTATTTTTAATATTAAATATATTTTGAATAAAATAAAAAATCATATTTATAATCTATAAAAATTATAAATTTTTTTTTTTGAAATAGAATGTTATAAAATTATTAATAAATTTTTTTATTTAAAAAAATAATAATATAGGAAAAAATATTTTAATAATTTTATTTTTCCAATAAAATTTTTAATTAAATATCATTGATAAAAGTTTTGTAATTTTCTATTTTAAATTTTTCTTCTTTTTAAATTGGAAATAAAAAACAGATAATAAAAACTGTAGTTTATAGATTTTATTTATTAACTCCTTATGCTCTATTCAATAGTTCCCGATTTTATACAGGAATATAATATATTTAAAAAATCTGGATCTTAACAGGTTAATAATAGAGAAATTAAATACCTTATATCTTTTATATAAAAAATAAATCCCCGATTTTGGAGTTAATAAATAAATAACAAAATGCAATAAATATTATATTTGTGAAAAATATATTCAAAATATAAATTTTAAAATATTATCTTAATTTTAATAATATAAAAGTGAAATACATAAACTTTTTATTTAATATAATTTTGATATTTTATAAATTAATTCACTTTATATAATTTAAAATTAATTTTATTTATAATTTTGTAAAATTACCTCTATAAAGCTAAATTTAATTTTTTATTTTTAAACATAAAACAAATAAATGAGTACTTGTTTACCATAATTAATAAATTTTTTTGTAAGAGGAAACAAATTTATGATAAAATATTCTTTTCTAAAATGATTATTCAATTAACTTTTTATTTTATTCACTTATTTTGAAGTTTATTCACTTAAATTTAAAATCTTCTTTTTCTAATTAAGATAAAAAGTTAATATCTTTTTATTATATAAAATATGAGAGCTTTCCAATCCTAAAAATAATTCAAGGATATATTTTTTAGAAAAATTATTCCAAGGAACTTTTTACTTTGAAAGAATTTGATATTTTAGACCTTATTTTCTATATTCAATCATAAAATAATAAATATAAAAGATGAGTAGATTTTACTACTTTAATTCTTTATAATCATATATATTTTATAAATTTAAATATAAATCAAATTATTTTGGCTATTTTAAAAACCTCTTATATCTTTTTTTTAATGGTACTATATTTCATTAATTTTAATTATAACAGTTTTTCTCTTCTTAATTCCCATCTATCTAGTTCAGCATTATTTATAAAATATCTCCAAAAATTGTTTTAGAAATAACTTTCTTTATTTTTTTTGTCAAATTTTTTTTCCTTTCGGGAATTATATAGGCAAATACTATAATTTTATTATATTAAATAATACTTTTAATTTTAAATTTAAAGCTTATAAATTTTTGTTATTCTTTTATTATCTAGATTTATATATATAAAAATTTTATAATAAATTTATATTATTTAGAATAAAAATAAAAAAATTATTTTATTTATAAATTAAAACTTATTTTTTAATAAAAATATAAAAACTTTAAGATTATAAATAAGTTTAACATTAAAATTCCTATATATATAATTAAACTATCATTCATAAAATAACAATAATGAATAAATTAAATTTATAAAATATTTAATTAATAAATATTTGAAATTTAATATAATTATTTTTATTATGGTAATTGTTAATTTGAATAAGTTAGTTATTATTTTTGATATAATTTATAAAAAATATATATTTATGAAGTTTAAAATATTATAAATAAATACAAATTAAGTTTTATTAATTTAGAATAAATAAATAAATAATTATTTACTAAACTCTAATTTAAGTATATAAACATAAAATTTTTTTTTATTTGAATTGCATTCAAATCATAATTCATTTTTAAAATTAAGGTTGAAAATAATATATATATTTAAAGCTAATTATAACAATATATAATATTTAATAATAATTAGTCAAACTTTTTTCTTTAATTTATCATTTAAATTTTTTAATTGTTTCTCAACATAATCTAAAATTTTATTTCTAATAGTATCATTAAGTTCATATTTTTTACAAAAATTTTTAATTTTTAATGATTTTTTTCTCACCCTTTAATAATAGTAAAACTATTTTATACTTATTATAAAGAATAAATTATAAAAAATTAATTATATTATTTTTATCTTTTTCATTTATTATAATTAACTTTTTTGTTTCATCTTCAATTTTTATAAAAAATATATATTTAAATTTTTTTTTCATTATATTTTTTTTATTTTCTAATATTTCTTCCTCTTCATTTTGCATATAACTTAATTCACTATATTTATTTTTATTTTTATCTTTTTGTTCATATTGAAAATAATTTTTATTATCTTCAAAATATATTGAATCAATTTCTAATTCTTCATTATCACTTTCTTTATTTTGGATTTGTTCATCTATAAGTATATTTTTTAAATCTGAAAAAGAGCTATTTTCAGTCATAATGTTATTATCTAATAAATTTAAACTGTTATTATTGGAATTAATTATAGAAATAATTGATATAATTTTTTTATGATTATTATCAAATTGTTCCTCTTCTTTTTCTTTATTAATTAAGTTAATATTATTATTTACATCATTATTAAGTAAATTATTATTTTGAATTTTATAATTATAATTTTTTTCATAAATAATATATTCATCTTTATCAAAATTACTATCTGAAAAAGTATTTAAAATAATATTTGAATCATTATTTTTTGGTTTAAATTTTTCAAGTATTGATAAATTTTCGTTTGCATTTATTTTAAATAAACTAAAAAAATTAAATATATGATTATTAATTATATTAAATTTTTGTTTTATTTTTTTATCTTCAAAAAAAAATGGACATTCTTTTTTTAGAAAATTTGAACTCTTATCATCTTTACATAATCCTAATACACTTATAAAAAATAAAAACATCATTTTAGAAGAAATATTGCTCTCTTTATTACTATCTTGTTTTTCAATGATATATTTCCATGCTTCTTGACTTAATTGAAACTCTTTATCACTTTTATAATTATTTCCATATTTTTCTATTTCATCTTCTAAACTTTTTCCTATTAACATATTTACATCAGAATAAGATATGGAAAAATCTTGAAACTCTTGCGATTCTAAAGATTGTTTATCTAAATCATTTTTTTCAGCTTCTATTAAATTATAATAATTTATATTAATAAATCCAACTTTATATAATATTAATAAAAATTTTGGATAATTTATATTGAAATCATTTTCAATTTTTTTTCCTAAAATATCATATATAGTCTTTTTATATAAATTTAAAAAATTTAAAGTTAAATTTCCTTTTGATTTTTTTTGAAGCAAAAGTTGAAGATAATTCTTTTAAATTTTTGTTTTTTTCCTTATTAGTTTTATTTAATCCATTATCTTTTATAATTCAATTAAAGAAATTTTCTATTTGATACTTCTTGATATATGGTAAGGAGACAATAATCTCTTTATTTTATCTAATTTAAACTCTAATATTACTTATATAGAAAAATAAATTTTTAAATATTAAATTAATATTAAATTAAAAATTTCTTTATACATAAGATAATATATTAATGACTTTTATAATATTTTTCTGATTTTTGTCATCATTTTCCTTATTAATTAAATTAAAACAATTTAATTTAATTAATTTATTCCCTAATTTTTGTTTTTTTAGAAATTTTTCTTCTTTATT